>BOPN01000333.1:65000-67500 GCA_017312705.2 Penaeus japonicus
CATACACTTGCATTTTTTATACGCGATTCAGACGCCTGCAAATGAGACGCGGTGAGGCGAGACGAGGGTCTGATGTATTCGATTCCCAATAATGGTTCAACAGCAGCAAGAGCGGCGAGTAGGAGAGGTGGCATGAGATAAGCAGCGAGGCGATACGAAATAAACAACGAAGCAGTGACAACATAAGGTTGACGTAGGCGTAAGGTATTCGAGGCATTCAGTAAAGAAACTTGTAGATGCTGCTGCCATATTCTGGTCGCAAACATAGTCACCGTATGCTAAAGTCGCCCAGAAGCCACGCCCTCTTTCATAGCTAAGAAGCTGATTGGTTCATATAGAAGAACACATCATAGAGATTATAAACTGTGAACACACTCGCTCTCACGCGTCAATATACATGAACACTGTATATAAATTTCATAATATGATACGAAATATACCGCACACATACTCATACCAACGGCATATCATTATGTTATCACGACAATGATAACACGTATCACAAAACTTCTATCAAACCAGAGATGGTTTTCACCTACCGTCCGGGAAGGATAGAGGAAGCTGTATCATGAGACGAAAAGTTAAGACAGGATGCAAAAAAAAAAAGAAAAAAATATATATAACCAAGAAAAAAAAACATTGACAAAAAAATACAGGAACAGACAACAAGAACATCCCTGAGGAACAAGAACAAGAGCCCGAGGGAAAACAGCGGTCGAGGTACTCACGGAGAGAGAGGGGAGAAAGAGAGGAGAGTGAGGGAGGAGAGAGGGAAGAGAAGGAGGGGAGATAAAGAAGGAATAGAGAGAAGAAAGAGAGAGGAGATAAAGAAGGGATAGAGAGAGGGAAGAGAGTAGAAATGGGGATAGAAAGAGAGTGAGGAGGAGATAGAACGGGAGAGGAAAGAGAGAGATAGAGTATAGAGAGTACGAAAGGAAAAGAGAAAGAGAAGAGAGACAGAGAGAGTATAGAGAGTACGAAAGGAAAAGAGAAAGAGAAGAGAGACAGAGAGAGTATAGAGAGTAGGAAAGGAAAAGAGAAAGAGAAGAGAGACAGAGAGAGTATAGAAAGTAGGAAAGGAAAAGAGAAAGAGAAGAGAGACAGAGAGAGTATAGAAAGTAGGAAAGGAAAAGAGAAAGAGAAGAGAGACAGAGAGAGTATAGAAAGTAGGAAAGGAAAAGAGAAAGAGAAGAGAGACAGAGAGAGTATAGAAAGTAGGAAAGGAAAAGAGAAAGAGAAGAGAGACAGAGAGAGTATAGAAAGTAGGAAAGGAAAAGAGAAAGAGAAGAGAGACAGAGAGAGTATAGAAAGTAGGAAAGGAAAAGAGAAAGAGAAGAGAGATTTTTTTTTTTTTTTCTTACCTTTGTACTCTGTTCTCTCTCTCTCTCTCTCTCTCTCTTTCTCTCTCTCTGTCTGTCTGTCTCCCTCTATCTCTCTCTCTCTTTCTCTCTCGCTCTCTCTCTCTCTCTCTCTCTCTCTCTCTGTCTCTCTCTCTCTCTCTCTCTCTCTCTCTCTATATATATATATATATATATATATATATATATATATATATATATATATATATATATATATATATATATATATATATATATACACACACACACACACACATACATATATATATATATATATATATATATATATATATATATATATATATATATATATATATATATATATATATATATATATATACATACATATATATATATATATATATATATATATATATATATATATATATATATATATATATATATATATATATATATATATGTATATGTATATATATGTATATAAATATATATATATATATATATATATATATATATATATATATATATATATATATATATATATATATATATATATATAACTATCTCTACCTCTATCTCTATTTCTATCTCTATTTATCTATCTATCTATTTATTTCTCTCTCTCTCTATCTATCTAGCTAGCTAGCTAGCTATCTCTCACTCCATCACTCTCTTGTCCATTCTCTCTCTTTTCTTTGTCTTCTTCAGACATATATTCGTGCGAGTATACGTGAGTATATATTGAGGCTATCCATTGTGCATTCTCGAGAGTCAGTCGATATTTTTCAGTATCAGATAAAGATCTTTCACAAAAGGGAGATAGAGAGGGAGAGGAGGGAGAAAGAGATAGATATATAGATAGAGAGAGGGAGAGAAGAGAGAGAGAAGGAAAGATAGAGAGCGAGGGAGAGCGAAAGAGAGAGGATGAGAGAGAGAGAAAGAATAGAAATGAGTAAAACAACAAAAATAAAAATACTGTAGAAAAAAGCGAATAGATTTAAAAAAAAAGTCGTATCGAGTACTCTCTGGGTACAAGTAATGCTCTTATGTAAGTATCATAATAATTTCAAACATATTGAAACCATGAGAGTAACTGAAAATACTGAGCCGCTTAACCGAGTGACGTCATAAACCCTGAACACCGAAAATTAAAATGTAGATTTTATTTACCATAAAACTTG
>BOPN01000333.1:112500-115000 GCA_017312705.2 Penaeus japonicus
AAAAGGCAGAACATTACACAAATCATCAAATATAATTTAAGTTGGCGGTCCCTTTCTTGCATTTAAAATATTGTGAGCTGATGTATTACGAACTATAATAATATTCACAAACCATCAGCGTATTCTGTGCGCTTATCATTTTACTGAAAGTCAAAAGTGGCTCAGCATCTATCTGTATAAAGCGTGTCTGGGTGAGTTTGAGAGAGCAAATGGCTTTTGTGTGTGTTCATATTGTGTGATGTATGTGTTCGTTTGTGAGCGCGTCTGAAATTTAAAAAAAAAAAATAAAGAAAACATCACTTTCTAGTACCCATGAACGCAGGGGTAAGCAAAATGACCATGAGCGCAGATAAACAGCTGACATTATAACCAGTAATAAGAGCAAGTCAAAACTAATTTCGGCCAGTTTACGGTGATAACTCCTGAAGGGCTGTGATTCACTGTACGCTGGCATTTGACTTTCCATCAAGAGTTAAAAATACAATTTCCATTTTCGGCATCAATTTACTCGGTGTGGACTGAGCGAATGGATATTTACTCTGTACAGTTGAAATCATATTTGCTCGTACCGAACGAAAAGGTTTGGAGGAGGATGCAGTTACAGTGAAGTAACATGAATAAAATAACTTTCTTTCTAAGCGCTAAAAGTATTATGAAGAACAAACAAAAATATCACTGGAAGGCGTATTAAATAATAATTATACAGGTGATAATCTATAGAATAAGGTAAGAGGAGAAACATCGCTGATATGCAGTGTGCTAGTGACGAATGAAAGAAGTGCAATAGCTAGTAACCGAGATGCTAGGAAAGTGAGAAAATTGGCCTAGGCGAGGGAGCATGGCGCAATGTGCATGAGAGTGCCTGTGGCGTTGTGGGTGGCATTATATATATTCACATGTATGTGTATATATACATCTATCGTCATCTTAGTAATCAAAATAGTAATCAAGTCAATGAAGTTTATTTTTCATTCTTTGCAATATCGCCAAGTGCTCTGTAGAGGAGAAGCCAATAGCATTTACGGTTTCAGCATTCTATTTCCACTACAGAAAATGTGGTTAGTTTACCCAACTCTTCGGACCGCCTATCCAAATTTGATTACACTGACCCGATTGTAAATTTCTTTAAGCAAGACCCCAAATGGTCAGTCTATTTCAGTCATGGAAATTCTTAGCTCTCAATTTTTGGAAGAACAATCAAAGACATATAATAGGTTTAATATTTTAAAAGATGGTTTCATGTTATATCCTGAAATTGTAAGGTAATACCCCAATGTGATAATATTATGACTGAACTAAAGGAAACTGACTAGTAGTGAATGGTCAGTTCATATCATCTACGTCCTATAAACACACACACACACAAACACAGCACATACACACACACGCACAATAACATGCGTGTGTGTGTATACACACATACATACACATTTATATATATATATATAGTATATATATATATACATATATACATATATTCACATGTATGTATATATATACATCTATCGTTATCTTAGTAATCAAATTAATAATCAAGTCAATGAAGTTTATTTTTCATTCTTTGCAATATCGCCAAGTGCTCTGTAGAGGAGAAGCCAATAGCATTTACGGTTTCAACATTCTATTTCCACTACAGAAAATGTGGTTAGTTTGCCCAACTCTTCGGACCGCCTATCCAAATTTGATTACACTGACCCGATTGTAAATTTCTTAAAGCAAGACCCCAAATGGTCAGTCTATTCTAGTCATGGAAATTCTTAGCTCTCAATTTTTGGAAGAACAATCAAAGACATATAATAGGTTTGATATGTTAAAAGAGGATTTCATGTTATATCCTGAAATTGTAAGATAATACCCCAATGTGATAATATTATGACTGAACTAAAGGAAACTGACTAGTAGTGAATAGTTAGTTCATATCATCTACGTCCTATAAACACACACACACACACAAACACAACACATACACACACGCGCACACTACCATGCGTGTGTGTGTATACACACATACATACACATTTATATATATACAGTATATATATATATATATATATATATATATATATATATATATATATATATATATACATATATATATTCATATATACATATATATATATATATATATATATATATATATATATATATATATATATATATATATATATTACACACACACACACACACACATATACATACATATATATATATATATATATATATATATATATATATATATATATATATATATATATATATATGTATGTATATGTATATGTATATATACAATATATATACATATGTTTGTATGTGTGTGTGTGTATGTGTGTGTGTGTGAGTGTGTGTGTGAGGGTTATATATGTATATATCTATATCTATATTTCTATATCTATATCTATATATATATGTATATATATACGTATATATATATATGTGTGTGTGTGTGTGATTATATAACACATACACACATATGTAGGTATGTATGTAAGCTTTTGCAAGG
>BOPN01000333.1:147500-150000 GCA_017312705.2 Penaeus japonicus
GCATTTTACTAATACATAACTTGTCCTGACTATACATAAAAAAAAAAAAAAAAATATATATATATATATATATATATATATATATATAATAGAATACAACAAAGTATACGCAGACCCTACTCACATTCCATGGCCACTCCTTAGGACCAATCCCCCCCCCCCAAAAAAAAAAAAATAATAATAATAATAATAATAATAAATAATAAAATAAAATAAAAATGATATTTCGTTTTCCAATCCAAGACAAGGGACATGAGTCACACCCATCCCACGTGAACCTCCCTTCGCCGCAGATGGGACTGACAAATGTTTTCTTCAAGACTCAGGTGGTCTTATTCCGCCAGAGTGACGCCTTCATGTGTTTGGGGTCTTGACAAAGTGACTTTCATGTGGTCTTCATTGTGTCATGACTTTGTGATTTATTGGAAAGATGGAGAAAATTTTTGTTTTTGTTTCATTCACTAGGTGTGTTGATTATATATTGAATGATGAGCATAGGTTGGGGTGGGAGGAGGGGGGAGGTGTGTGTGTGTCTGTCTGTGTGTGCATGTATGTATGCATGTATGAGTGAAAAGAAATGATAAACCTGGACAATAAACGTCTCGAATACTTTCGTTATAAAAAAATACAATGTCACTCGTATTGCATTTCAGCCAAGCGATTGCGAAATCACGAATGATAGTCTGACGTCTTTTGTTAGGGTTATTGTTTTGGACTTAAGCAAAGGTCGGTGTTAACGCCAAACATCACGAGGCTCGTCTCGCAAAACTGTCGGTTTCTAATGCAACCCAAGAGATGGCAGGAAACAGTTAGCTGAAAGGCTTTTGGGTGAAAGACCTAACTCTCTCTCTCTCTCTCTCTCTCTCTCTTTCTTTCTTTCTCTCTCTTTGTCTTTCTTTCTCTTTCTATCTGTCTTTCTCTCTTTCTCTTTCTATCTCTCTCTCTGTCTATCTATCTATATCTCTCTCACTCTCTCTTCTCCCTTTCTCTCACTTATCACTTTCTCTTTATCTATCTCTAGCTCTGTCTATCTCTATCTCTCTTCTCTCTCTCTTCTCTCTCCCTCTCTCTCTTTCTCTCTCTTTCTCTGTCTTTCCCTCCCTCTCTATCTATCTATCTATCTCTATCTCCCTCTCTCTCTCTTATTCCTTTAAACAAGAAGCCTCACCTCGATATGCTTAGATTCAGAAATCAGCAACTGCTTTGCGCTAGCGTTTTCTTTATCCTGCTGATCCTCCCTTTTTTACCCTTTCTCTTGTTCATATCTCTGTTGTGATTATACATTTGTAATTCTAACCTATATTTTTAATTCCCCTTTTTGTTTTCTTAGTGTTTGAAGACTTTAACTACAGCCATCAGGACATTTAGAGCATAATATTTCCTTCCATTCTTGAAAGACTCTTAGCCGATTCTTCAGTAGCTTATCTTGCTGTATTTACTTGAAGCTCTTATTCATTAATTGTTTTATGCTTATGTTAGGATCAAAGAGCCTCTGATTAGAAGATTCATAATGTTTCCTCCAATTCCATAACGATAGCATAATATTCTAGCGATTGACAATTATCGAGCTCGTGGTTCTCAGGAAGCAAACCCAAACAAATACATTGCATGAATTGTTTGTTATGGTGACTCCTCTCCTTTAATTGTTTCGATGGTGCTCTGGATTTTAGTTCTATAAAGGTATAAAAAAAATTATATCAAGGACATACTGACGTCAGGTCATAGAAATATCATCATGACAAGATATTCTACCGTTTGAACAGGTAGATAGATTCCTGGCACCTCTCGTCCTGACTCATTCGAAACATCGAGTTAAATTGAGTTTTCGTGATGTTGAATCCATACCTTTTTGGAAAGGGCAGATAATCACAAATTACAGAAGACTATATTAATAATCATGTCATATTTTGCTGGTTTCCATAATTCAATGTGTATCTGCTTTAATTCAGCAGATGATGAAAAAACTTGTTGATAAAAGGAGTGTTTCGGACGTGTAAGGCAAGCAAAGCCTGGGATTGGTTAGGGATCAGGTAAGCTTTGCTATGATTGGTTAATATTCGTGAAAAATTATACAACGAGTCCGGCAGTTGTTGAAATTTTAATCATAGGATCTTTGGAACGGATGCATTGAGGACAAAATCCCGTTCTAGTTCATTCACACCGCATCCGCCCCGGGTGGCCACTTCCGCCCGGCAGGTTAGGGGGGGGGGGATAGGAGGGCAGGTGGCGAAGGATAGAAGGGCGGGTGGAAGCTGTTTGCCAGGGAGGGAGGAGGGGGGGGGTGTCAAAGCGGGGCCACTTTGTTATTTCCTCTTTAATCAGGATTTTTTCATGTCTATCGCTTTTTGACAGGTATCTATCCCAGTGTTCATTCTAGAATGTACCTGGTCAGTCGGTGCAAATACGAACACTTACTCGCTCTCCTTTCCCAAAAAAAGAAAAGGCAGTGATATCTGTAATTAGATTTTATATATAAGTAGATAGATGTAGATTGATAGGC
>BOPN01000333.1:152500-155000 GCA_017312705.2 Penaeus japonicus
AACTGTTAAGATGGCATCAGGTAAGACAAAAAAAATAGTTAAGCATAAAATATTCTTTATCTATTGCATTTTACTAATACATAACTAGTCCTGACTGTACATGAAAAAAATATATATATAATAAAATACAACAAAGTATGCACAGACCCTACTTATATTCCATGGCCACTCCTTAGGACCAATCCCCCCCCCAAAAAAAAAAAATAATAATAATAATAATAATAATAATAATAATAAAATAAAATAAAAATGATATTTCGTTTTCCAATCCAAGACAAGGGACATGAGTCACACCCATCCCACGTGAACCTCCCTTCGCCGCAGATGGGACTGACAAATGTTTTCTTCAAGACTCAGGTGGTCTTATTCCGCCAGAGTGACGCCTTCATGTGTTTGGGGTCTTGACAAAGTGACTTTCATGTGGTCTTCATTGTGTCATGACTTTGTGATTTATTGGAAAGATGGAGAAAATTTTTGTTTTTGTTTCATTCACTAGGTGTGTTGATTATATATTGAATGATGAGCATAGGTTGGGGTGGGAGGAGGGGGGAGGTGTGTGTGTGTCTGTCTGTGTGTGCATGTATGTATGCATGTATGAGTGAAAAGAAATGATAAACCTGGACAATAAACGTCTCGAATACTTTCGTTATAAAAAAATACAATGTCAAATCGTATTGCATTTCAGCCAATCGACGTGGAATCAATGAATGATAGTCTGAAATCTCTTGTTAGGGTTATTGTTTTGACTTTAAGCAAAGGTCGGTGTTAACGCCAAACATCACGAGGCTCGTCTCGCAAAACTGTCGGTTTCTAATGCAACCCAAGAGATGGCAGGAAACAGTAAGCTGAAAGGCTTTCGGGTGAAAGACCTAACTCTCTCCCTCTCTCTCTCTCTCTCTCTCTCTCTCTCTTTCTCTTTCTCTTTCTCTTTCTCTCTCTCTTTCTCTTTCTCTTTCTCTCTCTCTGTCTATCTATCTATCTACCTCCCTTCTCCCTTTCTCTCACTTATCACTTTCTCTTTATCTATCTCTAGCTCTGTCTATCTCTATCTCTCTTCTCTCTCCCTCTCTCTCTTTCTCTCTCTTTCTCTGTCTTTCCCTCCCTCTCTATCTATCTATCTATCTCTATCTCCCTCTCTCTCTCTTATTCCTTTAAACAAGAAGCCTCACCTCGATATGCTTAGATTCAGAAATCAGCAACTGCTTTGCGCTAGCGTTTTCTTTATCCTGCTGATCCTCCCTTTTTTACCCTTTCTCTTGTTCATATCTCTGTTGTGATTATACATTTGTAATTCTAACCTATATTTTTAATTCCCCTTTTTGTTTTCTTAGTGTTTGAAGACTTTAACTACAGCCATCAGGACATTTAGAGCATAATATTTCCTTCCATTCTTGAAAGACTCTTAGCCGATTCTTCAGTAGCTTATCTTGCTGTATTTACTTGAAGCTCTTATCTATTAATTGTTTTTATGCTTTATGTTAGGATCAAAGAGCCTCTGATTAGAAATTCATATTTTTTTCTCCAATTCCATAACGTTAGCATAATATTCTAGCAATTGACAATTATCGACCTCGTGGTTCTCAGGAAGCAAACCCAAACAAATACATACATGAATTGTTTGTTCTGGTAACTCCTCTCCTTTAATTGTTTCGATGGTGTTCTGGATTTTAGTTCTACAAAGGTATAAAAAAATAATATCAAGGACATGCTGACGTCAGGTCATAGAAATATCATCATGACAAGATATTCTACCGTTTGAACAGGTAGATAGATTCCTGGTACCTCTCGTCCTGACTCATTCGAAACATCGAGTTAAATTGAGTTTTCGTAATGTTGAATCCATACGTTTTTGGAAAGGGCAGATAACCACAAATTACAGAAGACTATATTAATAATCATGTCATATTTTGCTGGTTTCCATAATTCAATGTGTATCTGCTTTAATTCAGTAGATGATGAAAAAACTTGTTGATAAAAGGAGTGTTTCGGACGTGTAAGGCAAGCAAAGCCTGGGATTGGTTAGGGATCAGGTAAGCTTTGCTATGATTGGTTAATATTCGTGAAAAATTATACAACGAGTCCGGCAGTTGTTGAAATTTTAATCATAGGATCTTTGGAACGGATGCATTCAGATAAACATAGGTGTGGCAGCTTGATAGGTAGGATATGCGTATGCAGGTGTGTGAGTATGCATACATAAGCGTTGTATATTTATGTATATATATATATTTGTGTGTGTGTGTGTGTGTGTGGTTTATGTATGTCTATATATATATATATATATTTATATATATATATATATATATATATATATATATATATATATATATATATATATATGTATATATATACATATATATACAATATAGATACTAACATATATATATATATTTATGTATATATATATATATATATGTTTGTATGTATATTGTATATACACCCGAAATATATGTAGGCCTATGCACTCTTGCTCCTCAGAGTGTTTCAGAAAGCCCCTCAG
>BOPN01000333.1:170000-172500 GCA_017312705.2 Penaeus japonicus
AACTGCTTGTTTGTTATCATTTTTCAAGTATTTCGACCAATTGTTTCTATGTATTCTTTTCTAGCAGTTTACGTATTACACTATTCAACAAAACTGGTCTACAGTTCAAGGGGTTTTGTCGGTCACCACTCTTATGGTGTACTATTTGCTAGTTTCTATTTTTTTTTCTAGTTTCCTCTGCTTCACTGAATCGGAATATTCACAATAATGCTGCGCGAAGTAGTTCAGTACAATCCCTTGAGGTTCCCGTTATAGATCTCATCTATTCCTTCCGTATTGGCTTGTCTAATCCTTTTAGAATTTTTGTTATTTTGTTCTTTCAGCGCGTGAAATGTACTGATTATTGTTTGTAAGGTTTCTTTCCATTTCAAAATGGGTATCATGAATAGATACTGACTGAAATTTCTCCCATAAGCCTTAACACATTTCCTCATTTTATCTAAAAAAAAAACTGTTATTGCCTTTGTTGACAACAATTTAATAGAAAGTATCTTAGTTTAATTACTACATGCTCACTTGCAATATTTCTACTTCTCTTGGTTTCTGCATTTCCTTATTACACCGGTTGACATTTGTTCCATCAGGAATGTCACTTTCCGGGGACGTTTCTTGCCATTTTCGAATATCCCTTCTGTGTGCCATTATGTTCTTTTCAGAGACTTTGGGATCTATAGCCTTGAGAATACCAATAGTCAAATTCTTGTCTCCATTACATTGATCAATGCCGTTTTCTATAATTTTTTTTCCGTGTTCTAATATGACATTTTTTTTTTTTTTTTTTTTTTTGGCATTTGAAAGGTTTCCAATGTTCTTCGCATTTTGACCAAGTTTTGACCTGAATCAGTGTTTCTGGAGTCCATCTGTATGTCTTTTTTATGTTTTTTTAATATATATATATATATATATATATATATATATATACATATATATATGTATATATATATATATATATATATATATATATATATATATATATATATATATATATATATATATATATATATATATATATATACAAAACATCAGCCACAGACTTGTCTCGGGGGAGGTGCAATCGTGCATGAACAAAATAACCAAAGCTGTGCAGAGCATTATTTCCCAAACGTTTCGAGGCCTCCAGTCTTCATCATTAAGGCTACAAAAAACAACCAAATACAAGATATTAGAGCTGGTTGACATGGGATATGGTTCAAAAGGCTTCATTATTAAGGCAACAAGTATATGAACATTAAGTAAAAATAACGTAAATATAGGAAAACTAAATAGCATCGAAACAACCTAAAAGTTATTCTTTAATATGTAAAGGGGGCATTACAGGTCACAGGATTATATATAAAGAGTTGTGTGACTGTAAAGTAGCACTGATGATAAAGACTGGGGTCTTCGAAACGTTTGAAAAATAAAGTTTTTTTTGCACAGCTTTAGTTGTTTTGTTCTCTATATATATGTATATGTATATATATATATATATATATATATATATATATATATATATATATATATACATATATATATATATATATATTCATATATATATATATATATATATATATACATATATATATATATATATATATATATATATATATATTTATATATATATATATATATACATATATATGTATGTATGTATATATACATACATACATACATACATACACACACACACACACACACACACATATATATATATATATATATATATATATATATATATATATATATATATATATATATATATATATACACATATATATATATATGTATGTATATATATATATATATATATATATATACATATATATATATATATATATATATATACATATATGTATATATATATATATATATATATATATACATATATATATATATATATATATATATATATATATATATATATATATATATGATAACTATTTTGTGTTTTTTATACAGAAAGAAGTGGAAAATTACAATGAGCCGAATCAGAAGATCGCAGTGTTCTGAGTTAACAGCTGCTCGATAAGCCCCGCCCACCAGTAGACAGGTTCCACCCTCCCGCTTCACTCGACTCTAACCTCCTTGGTATGTTTAACACGTGCTTTCTTATATATAGACATGTATTTATGTACACTTCGCCCTTCTAATCTTACTGCAGATAATTGTCTAGATAGCATCAAGGTCTCTGCGATGTCTAATGTTCGATTCCGATTAATCGTGAGCTATTTTTATTTTGTTCTTTTGTTTGTTTATTTGTCCTAATTGGAAGTAGGTCGGAGCTTTTATTCATAATATACGCAATGTGCAGTCAAGTGATCTATCGATCTGTGTTTATAAATGTTGATGTGTGTGTGTACGTCTGTGAGTGTGTGTACGTCTGTGAGTGTGTGTACGTCTGTGAGTGTGTGTTCTTGTTCTTCACTTTTTGTATATAGTAAGGAACGAACTTGCGAAAGGGTACAAAAATGACATTTGGAAATTTAGATATTAAAGATAAAAAAAATAATTGCATCTACTG
>BOPN01000333.1:180000-183099 GCA_017312705.2 Penaeus japonicus
CTATGAACTTTCAATATTTACGTGTGTTGCGGGGAAGGCCGGGAGCCTCAGCTGATTGATGTAAACACAAGAGTAAACATCTCATCACGTGTTATCACTTCATTTTCTCGTTTACTGTTGACTTAATACACTCTTTTATATCGTCAGGTTAATGTAGGTGAGAGAAGCAAATAGAAAAGTTTGACTTTGTATATAAAAAGCTAGTTGGATTATGCAAATTCATATGTAAAAAATATAAGAGACTTGTAGATGGCGTGAGTGTAAACTTGTGTTGATGAGGTTGTAAACTCACTGCCTTTTTTATATATCTTTTTTAAATATTTTTAGGCGTTTACACGGCTTATGGCCTCATCCATGTGACTGCGTACCTGAGAAAAGGTAAGGAGAAGAACCAATCGGTTCTTTTTTCAATGTATTTTCAGAGTTCACGGAGAAGTTGATTTTGTTAGAAGATTTCTAAACTTTTTTCGGTAATGAAGTTTTGTGATGATTTTAGTACTTTCAGAAGAAGAGTTAACAGCTCATTGCACTTTCAGGACGGTGATCCCGGTATTGACTGATGTGGCAATTTGTCTCTTTTGATAAGAACAGATATAAGGTGAAATTAACTGTAATTTGCCCCAATAAGTATAAATAAAATTGGGGTTTCATACACGTGATAACTGTGTAGATGAAGTAGTTAACTTTTATCTGACATATTTTTTTCTCCTGCTTGATCAGCATTCAGCCATTTTGACACCACAATCTACCACACTCAGGTGCATTTGATACCTTAGAACAAGTGTACTATATGAGGTAGAAAGATGAATTTGTGGTAAGAAATGATATGTTCACCTTTTGAGTACAATGTGTGACTTCAGTAATTATTAGAAGATAAATTTGAGCAAATTCTATGTAAGTGTGAAATCACTCCATCAACTTGATTAGTTTTTTTTAAGTGTTTTTGTTGGTCACATGGACTTCTTTTGACTTCTGTATTATAGATGTGATTAGGACATTTATGTAAGCATATGTTTTTCTTTATCCCCAGGTGAATTACCCTCTGTTTGATTTATTTTGTTCCAGGATCGAAGATTTGTGACATTATTCTCAAAAATTGCATTTAGTATAGTGGAATTTGTTTTAAAAGGATAATATGATGGTAAAGATTGATGACTTGTATGTGATTTATATATTAATTTGGTCCAGTATTATAGGCAGCTGAATTATCCCAAATCAGGATTAAGATTGTATTAGGTATTAGCATGCCTTTCTTTCTCTCTGTATAATGAATGTGTAAGTTAAGACACAATTTAAGCCTACAAAGTATTATATAGGAAGTTTTATGTGTGATTATGGCTTTTGTTCCCACAAAATTATCTTAGACATCACCTATGATTCCTGTTTTAATTATTCCCCTTGATAAGCTGTACTTAGTCCAAATACTTGTTTAACAGTAATTTCTGAATGTTCAAAAGAATTAGATATGCATGAACAGGTTAATTGAAAGTATTTATATCTTAAAAGAATAGCATCATAAGTAGTTATTGATAGATATATCTATGTCAGGATGTTTAAACTAGATTCAGATTAAGTTTTGTATTAACCAAATAAATTTCTCTTTTTAAGATTTGTTAAATGCTCTCTGATTACGATGATGTTGGCTGTTATGGTAGTTCCTCCACTTACATAAGACTCGACCCACAGAAGTTAGTAGTTATAAAGATTAATACCATAAAAACTTGTAGTCTCTCTTGGTGTATTTGTGAATATACCCAAATTGGGGATTAGTGTTTATTATCAGCTTTTATCATACCTGTGTATGTTGCAATATGTTAGTACATCATCTGCTTATTTTGGGTGTCTCATTATTCTAGGGTTGTATTTGAGAACCTAAAATATAGGTAATAGGGATTGAGCTCACATATGGTAGGTTGTATAGTATTTTGTCTACTTTCCTCCACTACACATTTTTAACAACTTGGATCTGATGATACCCTTGTTGGTGTCATGGGGAGAAGCCAGTCTCCCAAGATCTAAACCGGCCAGTGGTCTTCAGTTTAAGTCAGGGTTTGAAGGGATTGTTAGTCCAAGAAGATTTTTAAGGTTTACTTAAGTCGCTGCAGGTACCCTGATTATACAGTTAGCTTTTACTTATACTGATGAATTTGAATAGCAGTGAGTTTTATTTTTGTTCTTCTATAAGGCATTATTGTTTATTTTTCTCTATCTTTGTGCAGTCTTATTCGGGACACATACCAAAGCAAACATATACACCTCATCATACACGTGATATGATATGGCAGTATGACAATTGTCATATGTGACACTTATTCCCACTTGCATCTGATGAGCTGCTGTTGTATTGAAGGGTTTAGTAAAGAGAAACATTATTTCCAGTTCCACATTGGATTTGCACATTAAGAGTAATCTATTTCTCAAAGTGATTATGAGATAGATTAGGAATGTAGAGGTTGAAGGTAGATTAATAAAAAAAAAAATGGATTTGTATTCATTTCTACTTTTATTGTACTTTTTCTTTTTGTTGTGTCTTTTTCATGGTTTGTTGATATATAGAAGTATTAACTTTGTGAATTACATATAATATGAGATGATGTGCTCAGAATCTTGTTTGGGAGATATTATGATTTAATCAGAAGACCATTTTTTAAAAGTTATTATTTCTGCGTAGAGTTGGAATAATTTTCTTGAAACCTTTTTACATGTTATGAATTTGTCTGATGATAAAGTAAATTAAGGTATATGTAATTGTTGATGATTAATTATTTTGCATTATCCTGTGAATTGTGATGATGACTTCAGTCAATATTAAGTGCTTTGAGACAGAAATATAAACCACAGAAATATTACAATGAATATTTGCCAAATTTGATGGTCTTGGGGTGAAAAAAAAAAATTGCTTTTGAATATCTTTAATTAGATAGACATTGTACATATGACCAAGATTTACATGAGCTCTTATAAGTAAGAACTGTATCTCCTAAGATGTTAGTATATGAAAATTAAATAACTAAAGCATACATCAAATTGAAAGGCTTTATTCATTTTTTTAATTCAAGTTTAGAATTGGAATTATATATATATATATATATGTATATA
>BOPN01000333.1:188988-193988 GCA_017312705.2 Penaeus japonicus
ATATATATATATATATATATATATATATATATATATATATATATATATATATATTTAATACAGATATCTGTCGGTAGTTTGCAAGTAAGCATTCAGAGTTGCAGTACACCAATTTTGCAGTAGCTGTGTTTATTGTTTACCTTTTCTGAATATGCAGAATAAATATGAAATAAATAAACCTCTCTCTCTCTCTCTCTCTCTCTCTCTCTCTCTCGCTCTCCCGCTTTGTCTCTCTCTCTCGTTTTATATCTTGATTCTTCTCTACATCCCCCCCCCCCCCACACACACACAGTCTTCCAAGGCCAATCGGTCCATTTTCCCTTCTCTCTCTCCCTTGCTTATCCCTCTCTTCGTCAGCCTCATTAAGATACATCTCTTCCGTCGTTTCTTCGTCCATCGCTTTCGTTTTCGGGCGGTCGACCTGCGAGATCTCCCGGTATTAAGCGTCTGATGCGGCGATGATTACAATGGTTGCTGTGATTATGGTCTTTTGTTCTCTTCGCTTGTCTGTTGTTTGTTTGTTTGTTTGTTTGTTTTGTGTCTTTATCTCTTTTCCTTATATTTTGCAGTATGTGTGTGTATGTGTGTGTGTGTGTGTGTGTGTGAGAGTATATGTGTGTATATATATGTATATATATAAATATATATATGTATATATATATATATATATATTTATTTATTTATATATACATATATATATACAAATATATAGGTATATATATATATATATTTTTTTTTCTGTATTTAGCTATGGGTATTATGAGTATGCTAATCATATAATTAATTTCCACTAAATAATGTGAAATATTGTTGAAAACAACCACAAGAACTATACCACACTCCTGTATTATTACACCATCTTCCTCATCATCAGTAGATTGATTTAGAAATCTTCATTAGGGACACCATGAGCATAGAATTTTCACCTGTTTTTCTCTAAGTTTTTGATCGATAATTGTTCCTTTTGGCTTTCAGACCCAAGTTTTTACTGCAGAGCTTCCAAATTTTAGTCTTCCAACAGACAACACAAGCAGGTCAGTTCTGTTTCTTAGAATTATTATTATAATTTCTTAGATTATCGGGATTATTTTCTTCATACTTTATTACTCTTGCTGTTTTTATTTTTTCTTGGTTATTGTTTATATAATTGTTGTTATTGTTACTGGTGTTGCTCTTGTTATTATGTAATGATGATAGTTTTTTTGTTTTTGTTTTTTTTTGTTTTATTTTTTTACCTTCTTGATATTATTATTCATTTTCTTCATCATCATCTTAAAATTATTCATATTCTTCTTCTTCTTCTTTTTCCTATTACCTGTTCAACATGACAGTTGTTGTTGACCCTATTGTTATTACTCTTTTGCTTCGTCTCTCATCTCCTCTTCTCTCCTCTCCTCTCCTCTCCTCTCCTCCTCATTTCTCTCTCCTATCCACTCACTTATTCTCAAAGATTGTTTATAACTGATTTTTTGCTTATTTTGCATAATTAAGTGGTAATTCTAGAACCTTTGTGAACTCAGCTTTAAAATCAAATCTTAATAGAGTAAAAGTATTTACTCATAGATGATAGTAAGTAAAAAACAAGAAGGAAATTTGTAGAGAATGTTTTTGTGCAATTCATCTCATTCTCCGTTTATAATTATTTATGTGTTCTTTCTTTCTTTATTTAACTAGTTAAATGTTCTTTCTTTTTTTGTTTAACTTGCAATCTTTCATGCCTTTCTTTTTTCTCCTCCCTGTTTTTCTTTTTCATTTTATGTTTTCCCTTTTTTTCTTTCTTCTTCTCTCTTCGCTGTTTTCTGTTTCTTTTTATCTCTCCCCTGTTTTTATTTTTATCTCCCTTGTTTTTTTATCTTCCTCTTCTTTTTCTCTTGTTTGTTTTTTTCCTTTCTTCCCCTCTTTCCTCTTTGTATCTTTTTTTTTTTTCTTCTTCTTTTTCATATTTTCTTTTCTCTTTTAGGTTTTGAATCTTTTCTTTTCTTTTTTTTCTTCTTTTTTATCCGTTTTTCCATTTGTTTCTTCTTTTTTTTCTTCTTTCCTTTCTTATATTCATTCTTTCCCTATTTTTTAAATCAGTAATGTTCAGAAGGCAGGTGCAGTTATGTTTGAAAAGGGACTTTGTTCTTATAATTATATTGGCTCTATTTTAACTAAGCAAATCCGCTTGAAACTTACCGTGACATGTGTTGGAAGACTTACAACCTGTAGTCCAACCCAATAGTAGCACGTTCTCAAGTGGTCGCATATTTCTTGGCTTCGTGATCTATCAGTTTTCAACATTCTTTAATCATGTATATACTGGCAAGATAGAGCTAAGTCTAGTTGCTTATTTGAGGATGAATGGCTGTAGAGGTCGACGACCTCTCTCTTGCCGGACTGTATGTGGTGGAGGTTGATTGGTCAATCAGAGCATTGCCAATGGCTGATCTTCTTGGCATTTTTCCCTTTCGTTCTGTGTTTGGTCTTATTTATTTTATTTTCATACCTTCGTCAGTATTTTTTTCTGCAGAATAGGTTGGAATTTTTTTTTTTTCTTTCCCCCTTTTTTATACACTATGAAGACATTTTCATCATTAACTTTGACTTAGAATTGATAGAATAAAATATCCAATCATGTATATGTATATTTACTTTTTTATATATTGATTTGATTATTGCTTTCTGTTTGTTTGTTTTTTATGTCAGTGAGGGATAACAGTTAAGAGGATAATTTCATCCTCACAAGATGATTAAATGAATAATCAACATAAAGTGCTGGAATGTGAACCATACTAAGATAGCGTAATACAGATTACACTATAGTCATTAGATTGTAATCATAATAAGATGGATAGAAGCATAGATAAAAATAGTAAACAAAATTATCTAGTGCACTACTAGTCTCTATTGAATTTGGGTAAACATATTTGTAAGATTTTTTGATTTACAGTTTTACCAATTATGACATTAAGAATAGGATTTTTGTTTGATACGGAGAAAGAAAGTGAGAATGACTTTTGTTTAGGTGACTAGAAGTGGGATTCATGTTAAAGTGACAATAATTTTTGTTAATTCCAGCTTATGTTTATTGCTTTTTTGGATACTTAATTATTATTTCATGATGTTTTATGGAAAGGGATTTAGCTGTGGCGGTGGGGCCTTTTATGACTTTTTTTTACATTCTTTCATTTTCCTTTCATTTTTAAAAACTTATCCCTTTTTTTTAACCTTCCTATTTCCTCATTATTTTATTCTATTTCTCTTTTACCAATTTTGTTTTCTTTTTCCTTTTCTATTTTTTCTTTTATTTTTTCTTTCCTTTCTTCCATTCCTCCTCTTTCCTCCTTCTAATCCTCCTAATTTTTTTCCTCTTCATATTTGTCTCTGTATCTGTATTTGTCCTGTATATATGTACAGTACCTGCACCTTGCATGTGTGTGTGTGTATGTATGTGTGTGTGTGTGTGTGTGTGTGCGTGTGTGTGTGTGTGCGTGTGTGCGTGTGCGTGTGCGTGTGTGTGTGTGTGTGTGTGTGTGTGTGTGTGTGTGTGTGTGTGTGTGTGTGTGTGTGTGTGTGCGTGTGTGTGTGTGCGTGTGTGTGTGTGTGTGTGTGTGTGTTTGTATGTATTATGTATATATTTATGTATGTATGTAGGCTCCACCGGACACCTAAATTAGGTAAGATTTTTGCCACGGAAGTTTTCCTTCCACTCGAGCAATTTCCTCCTATTTCCTCCGCTTTTAGAGCTCATTATCAGAGCCTATTGTGAGCCGCTGTCGCCCTTATTGACCTTTCCTATAGTGTCAGTTTGTTCGGACATTGCTTTCGCGCGCCGATGGGGGCGAGGGAGGTGGTAGGGGGTAGGGGGTAGTGGTTGGGGGTAAGGGAAGAGTTTAGGGATTCGGGATCTTTTAGGGAGTTTTAAGGGGGGGGTGAGGGGAAAGGGGGATATGATGGTCAAGTTGTCAATTGTTGGTTCCTAATTATATATTTTTTATTTAATAACAGCATCTCTCACTCTCTTCCTTTCTCTCTATTTCTCTCTCTTTCTCGCTCTGTCGGTCTTTCCAAGGTTTCTAACTACCTTGGTTCTTTTTCTCTCTTTCTTTTCCTCTCTGTCTCTCTCTTCCTCTCTCTCTCTCTTCCTCCTCTCTTTCACTCCCTCCTCTCTCGCCTTCCTAATATCTCTCTCTCTCTCTCTCTTTCTATCCTTTCGAATATTTTGTCAGTCGATTTTTTTTATATCAAAAACATAAATGTGAAGAAACGGTCATACTGCAGCATACTTCGGCCTTTAATTGATTTAGATTTAGTGTTTATAGTGGGCAAGTTATTGATTTTACCATTGTGTGTGTGTGTGAGTGTGTGTGTGTGTGTGTGTGTGTGTGTGTGTGTGTGTATGTGTGTGTGTGTGTGTGTGCGCGTGTGCACGTGCGTGTGTGTGTTAACTCATGCATACAGTAGGGAAAAGAAGGGGGAAGGGAAGGGTTGAGGTAAGTGGATAGGCGAGGTAGGGGGGGGGTAAGGGGTAGTACGGAAGTTGCCCTGATCACTTGGAATTGTTTTGTTCGGGTGACCTTCTCCTTTCATTTTTTAATTTGCTTATTTGTATTTTTTTTTCTCTTGCTCGGTTTTGTTTAGGGACGGTTTTTTCATCACTCTCTCCCTCTCTCTATTTCTGTCTATCTCCTTACCATTGTAATTTATGGAATAAAGTTTTGAATTTGCATTTGGACTCTATCTCTCTTTATCTCTCCTGGTGTTTAATAAGTAAGTGACATATTGACCCTGAATACTCTCAGCTCCTCTCTCTGCCCCCTCCCCCTTTCGCCCCCCCTTCCCCTTCCGCCCCTCGGTCATTTTGAAGTCCGCGTCAATAGTAAGGGGGGAGAATATTTATTTATTATTAACAAACTAATTCCCTCTCACTATATTTCTCTCCCCCTCCCCCGCTTCCTCTCCCGCCTTTCTTCTATATCCTGTCTTCTTCCCTGATCCTTTGGTGCGGTCTCCCTCTCCTT
>BOPN01000333.1:206488-218988 GCA_017312705.2 Penaeus japonicus
GAGAAACGAAGGAGGTGAGTGTGAGGAGAAGGGAGGGGTAGGGAGGGTGAATAGGGTGACCGTGTGAGGGAAGAAGGGAGGGGGTGTAATGGGGGCGAGGGATTGTGAGGGGGAGGGGAGGAGTAGAAAGTGAGGGGGCGATAGGGTGGGAGGAGGGAAGGGGAAGAGGATAAGGGGGCAGTGAAATGGGGAGGGGGAATACAAGATTTTTAAACGGTTAAGCGTTCCATAGCGTAAGAGGGAGGAAGGAAGTGGAGTGAGTCATGGGTGATATGGAGAGAGAGAGAGAGAGAGAGAGAGAGAGAGAGAGAGAGAGAGAGAGAGAGAGAGAGAGAGAGAGAGAGAGAGAGAGAGAGAGAGAGAGAAAGGGGGAGAAAGAGAGAGAGAGGGAAATGCGGATGAGATAGAGGGGAAAGAAAGAGGGAAAGGGAGGGAAGGAGGAGGATGAGCTTAGAACCCAATTCTTGCACTCAGGGAATTGCAAGCTGGAATGGGGAAGTTGCAAAAGAAGAAAGACGCAGGTAAGTTACACACGCGCGGGGAAGGGGGTGGAGGGGGCTTGCAAAGACTCAACGCAACATTTCCCCTCCTTTTTTTACATTTCCCTCTCTTTTCCCCTCTTTCGTCTCCTTATTCCTCTGTCTCCTCTCTCCCTTATCCCCCTTTTCCTCATTTCATTTTTCTCTTTTCTCTCGCTCACTCCTCAGTCATCTCTCTTCTCTCTCTCCGTGCTTAATTTCCTTCTCTTTCCCCTTGCCTACCCCTCTCCCTGCCTCATGCTTCTCTTCCAACATTCTCCTCTCACTCCTCTCTCTTCTTTCCCCTTTCCCCTTTCCCCGCTTCCTTTGCTTATTTCCCCCCTTTTACTCCTTCATCTTTCGTCCCTCCCCCTCCCTCTCCTCTTCCCTTTCCCAGCATTTTCCCCTCTTCCTTTCTTTGGCAACTTGTAAGACTCCGTACTTAATCAGTATTGTTACCTGAGCTATTCATTTCTTTTCTTTTTCTTTCTTTCTTTTTTCCTTTTTTTAGTGTTCGTTTTTTTCGTCTTCGCTCTTGCTGGTATGTCATTGATGCGGAAGTAAAGGTGTGATAGAAAAAAAAATTAGTGAGATTGAGAGATGGTGGGGAGGGAGATATGTTAATTTGTGTGTGTGTGTGTGTGTGTGTGCGTGTGCGCGCGCGCCTGTGTGCGCCTATGTGTGTGTGTGTGTGTGTGTGTGTGTGTGTGTGTGTGTGTGTGTGTGTGTGTGTGTGTGCGCGCCTGTGTATGTGTTTATGTATTATTCACTCATACACTCCCTTTTAAGCATTCAACGATTCAAACACAGGCACAGGTCAACCTATTTGACGTGCCATGCTTGCCGAGGGTAGAGAAAGTAAATAGGTTAGAGAGGCCAAGATGCTGATCGGGATGGACCTCGGGATGACTCGCGAATAGGAAATGGGTCCGGAGATGCCGGCAGTCTGGAAGTGACCCCGAGACGTTGGCAGGGAGGAAAAGGATCCGAAGGCATTGTTTAATCAGAGAGGGAGCCCCATGTCGTAAGGAAAAGGGCCCCAGGATGTTGTTATGTTGGAAATGGACTTTCTTCCACATGCTGTTCGGAAACGTACAGCTTATACCCCCCCCCCTCTCCCCGCCCCCCTAAGACGCGTGTGTGATATGAAATGTACCGGGATCATCTGTATGACACAAAATGGACCCCAATGCGGTGCAAGATCCGAGTTGGACCCCAGTAAGTGTTGTAAGCAGGATAGGCCGGCCTGCTGATTCGCCGTGCTTGGAGGCCGCACGCTCTCCTCTCCCGGGGCGTATATTTAGCACGGAAATTGTGGGGATGGGGTGTGGGGGTTGGGGGGTACTCAAGAGACGCACGTGGAGGGGAGGGAGGGGGGGAGGGCGCAGGGAGGGGTCGTGTGGTCGGTCGTACCTGCGCCAACAGCATGGTGGAAGCCGGCCGGTGTCAGGGAGGGGTACGGAGGGAACAAGGGAGGGGGGAGGGGTCGTAGATGTCTGTGGGGTGGGAGGGGGAGAATGACGCTCTGAGACGACGACTAAGATGTGGGTTGTGGGGCTGGGTTTGCGGATAAGGTTGGGGTTGGGGTCTGTTGTAAGGGGTTGGTTTCTTGCTTGTGTGTGTGTGTGTGTGTGTGTGTGTGTGTGTGTGTGTGTGTTCGTGTTCGTGTGTGCCTGTTTGTGTATGTTTGTGTTTGTGTTTGTATCCCTTATGCTTTCGTGCGAGTGTCTAATGTGTATGTTCAAGCCTATGTGCCCTTGTGCTTGTGTGCGTGTGTGAGTGTGTGCGCGCCTTAATATAGTTCTGTACGTGCATATTGGCATGTGTCACTATCTGCATGAGTGCTTGTGCCTGTTTGTAGGTCACTACTTATTCGTCTGCAGTGTCAAATGTGCATGGCGCATGACCCGAGAGGCAACGCATGTGGCATATGGTGTCACATGCAGACTCGTGCAAACTGTGCACATGGAGGGGAAAAGTGTACTTACACGGGATCAGAGACGTGCAGCGAACAGACCAAGACACAGACAGACGAGCATACGCCAGACAGACGCTCTTCCGACACCAGAGGAGGAGTAAGGAGACAGGGATTGGCCAGGGCAAGGCCTATGAATCGGACCGACCGGGGGGGGGGGGGGGGGTACCAGTGACACACACCCTTCCCCGCCCCGTGCCGGGCGTGCCCTCCCGTGCTGGTGGGTGTAGTGCTGCCACGCGTCGTCATGGCAACACCATCCGCGTCCCTTTTCTTAGAGGGAAGTGTATGTGTGTGTGTGTGTGTGTGTGTGTGAAAAAGAAAGAAAAGAGGGATGGGTTGGGAGGAGTGGGTGTTATAAAAACAACCGCCTTCTTCTTCTTCCTCCCCATCCTCCTCCTCCTTCTTCTTCCCCATCCTCCTCCTCCTCCTTCTTCATCCCCATCCTCCTTCTCCTCCTTCCTCCTCCTCTTTCTTCCTCCCATCTTCCTCCTCCTCCTCCTCCTCCTCTTTCCGCCGCCTTCCGTAGTAAGATTTTGCTTGCACAAGAACCTCCTCTTATGCCCTTAATTTGCATGCGACCTCTCCCACGCACATACGGGTTGTCTGACCTTACTCCGCTTTAAGATGCACGCACTCAAGCACATGTGTGGATGGGATAGATGCTTTCTCTTTCTCTTGTGTCTATGTCTATGTGATGTGTGTATGTGTGTGTGTGTATGTATTATATATATATATATATATATATATATATATATATATATATATATATATATATATATAAATTAGTGTATATATATTTTTTCCCTGGGAGTGATATATATAGGAAGGAAAGTTGTATCGTTTAGTTTATGTGTGGTATGTGGTATCATGTAGTGATTGAATGAGTGACAATCTCAGCCGGCTGTTTATTTTTCCCAAACGAAGGTTAGCTTGGCTGGCGTACATTTGATGTTCAATCTTGCTATTAGTTTAAAACACTCTGTTTGTCTTAATTGATTTGATATTATGACTATTTTTGAAATATCTCCAATTTTCTATTTTCTTTGTTTGTAAGCACTTTTTTATATAGCTCTTAAATCCTTAATTATTACTCCTGATACCTGCCTCCTTACTTCTTAATATCCGATTTCTTTGCTCCCAATGTATGTTTCCTATGTTTTCTGATGCCCATTTTCTCTCTGTTTGCTAATGCCTGTTTTCCCTGTTTTCTGATGCCCGTTTTCTTTGCTCTCTGATTCCTATTTTCTTTGCGCCTTTAATATCAACTTTAATTATTCTGTGTTTCCCCTCTCCTTTTGTTCGCTGATGCCAGTTCATTTGCTCCCGTATACACACTTTATTTTCTCCCCGATACCCACATTCTTTGCTTCTAGGTACCCACTTTCTGTCTTAGAATACCGGCTTCCTGATACCCGCTCTCTTTGCCCTCCCATTGAATCTTTCTTTTCTCCCTGATCCCTGATTCATTTGCTGCCTGATACCCTCTTCCTTGACTTTCTGATGCCCGCTCTCTTTGCCCCCTAATACCAGCTCTCTTTGCTCCCTAATACCCGCTTTCTTTGCCTGATACCCGCTTTCTCTGCTTCCTGATACCCGCTCTCTTTGCTCCCCAATACCAGCTCTCTTTGCTCCCTAATACCCGCTTTCTTTGCTCCATGTTACCCGCTTTCTTTGCCTGATACCCGCTCTTTTTGATCCACGAACACCAACTTTATTTCCTGCCTGATACCCGCTTCATTTGCTGCCTGATACCCGCATCCCGATACCCGCCCGATGACCTCTCGATATGCATAATCAAGTGGACACAATCTCCACTTAATTATGAATGCACGCCGGGACACGACCACCACGCTGGAGCCCGTTAATTGCCCTCTCCTAATTACTGCCACCGATACCTGTTAATTTCGCACCTGAGATTGTTGTAATTATCCTCCTCCTTATCCTCATTCTACGTGTCCTCTGGTTCTCTTCCTCTCTTTCTACAGTCCTATATCTTGTTTATTTTTTTCTCTCTTTCTTTCTTTTATTTCTTTCATTCTGTCTCTCTCTCCTCTCCTCTCCTCTCCTCTCCATCCCCCCCTCTCTCTCTATCTTCTTCTTCTTCTTCTTCTTCTTCTTCTCCTCTCTTCTTCCCCCACCCCCTCTTTCTCCCTCCCCCCTTCCCCCCGTTCCCCATCTCCCCCTTCCCCCCGTTCCCCATCTCCCCCCTTCCCCTATCCCCTCTCTCTTCCGCCACTTCTCCCGTCCCCCTCCCCCTATCCCCGTAGAAGAGCTACTTATCAGAAGTAGAAAAGAGTTTTAGGGGGGATAGGGGGGTCGTGGGTAGGTGAGGAGGGGGGGGGGGAGAATAGAAGTAACGTGTGACGTCATCAGGGCGGGCTGACGGAAGGCAATAGAAGAATATTTTGTCCGAAAGGCGGTAGTTAGATAGATAGATTGAAGAAAAGACGGGGGGGTGGGGTGGACAGATATATAGTTCGATGAATAGACAGTGTTTAATTAAGTAGATTTGATGGATTGTCTAATGGAATCATATGAACGAACACGCATACTGAATATGATTTGAAGAAAGACAGAAAATAGAAACAGGATGAAGGGATGAGAAAGTGCAAAGAAACGGAGAGAGACGAACGGCGGAAGAAGAAGAGAGCGTTGACGAAGAGACGAATCAGAATTAGAGAAGGAAGAGGCTAGAGGAAGGGGAGGGGAGACAGTCGGGGTAGGAGGGAGGGTGGGGGGGGGTATGGAGGTGCCCATATTTTGGTCATTGGCACGAGTTTGGAAGGGGGTTATGGGTGGAGGGTGGGAGGGAGGGAGAAAGGTCAGGCTGGATGGGGCGGAAGAGGGGAGGATGGGGAAATGGGGGAGGGGGAGGGAGGGAGGGAGGTGGTCTATGTGGCACAAGGCATCACAAGACATGAGGCGTATGTGCATGGGCGTTGGAATGCGGTCAGAGCGCGGAAAACCTGTTTTATCATTACAGTTATTATTCTGAACAGTATTATTTTTATTTTATTATTGTTATTAGGATTGTCATTAGTTCTTATCATTAATATTATTGGTACTAGCAGTTGCTGTTATTCTTTTGCTATTCCTCGACCATCACCCGCCGAGATAGACGGAACCCCATTAGATTTCCGCAGAATACATTGGCACCGCATGACCACCGCGGTATCGGAGCGCAAGGGGGTCAAATATCCGTGCGTTCGCTTGCGTTAAACAGCTGGACGAAAGAACTGACGCGTCAGGATGCAACATATCTATCGCAGATGGAGCTTCGGATCAGCCACCCACCACTACCTCGTCCAATGCCGCCGCCGCCGCTACCGCCACCGCGAGACGTTGATGCTGGTGCCGGTGCGGTGTCTCCATCCCCCCCACTCTCTCTCTCTCTCTCTCTCTACGAGAGATGAGTGCGGCGGCGGCGGCGGCGGTGCGTTGCGGGAGCGGTCCGTCGCTATGGCAACCGTGAACATGGCGGAGGGACCACGACGCTGCCCGCTCGCGGCTGGGCTCAGCTCGCCTGGCCCAGTGTGACGTAGTTGCTTGGGTGGCTTCGGTGGAGAGGGACGGACCGTGAGAGAAATTTATTGTCGGAAAGAGTTTTAAGCAGTTTGTTTTTTTTATTTATTTTTATTTTTTGCCCTCGGTCTTTTTAAGGGGGATTGTTTCCCCCTTCGGAGGCACTGCTAGTCTAAGTTTCGCGGGACAGTGGAATGGGTGTATGCGGTCCCCCAAGTGGAATATGAAAGACACGAAAAGGTAAGCAAGTTTCTTCTTTCATTCCTTCTCCTTGCAAACACACACACACACACACACACACACTCGTTCTCCTTCGTAAGATAAAACCGAGTTTAGTGAGTGAGTGAGTGAATGAGTCTTTTGTAAGGGAGTAAGTGTGTTTGTGTGTGTGTGTTACGTGGCCACGGATGAGTCCCGACTGTTATGGTTTCAGCGGGTCACCGCATGATCAGCTGTTGATGGTGTTGGGGAATGCTCGCTCTCCCTTTCCGCCCTTCTCTCTTCTGTTTCTCCCTAGCTTCCTCTCTGTTTGTGTTTTTTTTCAATTTCGTACTATTATGCTTCTCTTCTCCCTCCGTCTGTTCTTCCTCTGACTCGCTCCCCTTCCCCGTCCTTCGCTTCGTCCTTGTTTATGTCTGTGCCTCCCAATCGAGAGAGAGAGAGAGAGAGAGAGAGAGAGAGAGAGAGAGAGAGAGAGAGAGAGAGAGAGAGAGAGGGGGGGGGGGCAGTGTCACATGGTGTGGTTGGTGTTACAGAGCCGGCTTGGAATGCTGAGTAGAGTGGAGGTGGATGAAGTTAAAGAGGGAGATGAGGAGTAAGGAGAGGAGGAGAAGGAAGAGTCGTTGAGAGAAGACGTGGAGGTGCCGATGGAAGGCAAAAGAAGTGGAGGAAGATGTGGAAGAAGAGGAAGAGAATGTGGAGAGGTGGAGAGGGTGGTGGAGGGAAGTTGAGATCTTAGTGTTGATGATCTCGGCACTTTTAGTGATGAGCATGAGCCGTGGAACAGGGAGAACGATGATGCAAGTGGATGTAGAGAGGAAGAAGAACCAAAGGGAAGGGGGAAGTGGAAGATGAGGAGAGGGAGAGGAAGAGGAGGAGGCGAGGAAGGAGAGAGGAAGAGAAGGAGGAGGAAGATCGTAAACATTAGAGATAGTATGACAAGTAAGAATATGAAGGGAAGAGAAGTGCGAAGAATAATGATGACGATGGACAAGAGTTGAAGGAGAGGAGTGAAGAAGGGGAAGAGGAGGGGAGGGAGGGAGGGCCGCCGCAACAGCAAGGCGAAGAGCTCCGCTGTAACGCCAACACAGCTGATCTCTCGATGTATTTAGAGTGCGAGGTGACGATCAGGGCCACGCAATCCCCCCCCCCTACACACACCCCTCCATACCCTCACTCACGCACTCACTCACTCACTCCTCTCGTCTTCATCCACCCTCTCCTGTCTCTTCCTCTTCCCCCTTTTACCTCTTGATACACACTGTCTATATATCTGTCTGTTTCCCTATCTCTTGATCTACGATCATCTCTCTCTTCTCTTTCTCTCCCTCTCCCTTTTTCTGTTTATCATTCTCAGGCTCTTACTCTCAAATTTCCCCCGTTCCCTCTCCCTTCCTTCCCCCCTTCCCTCTCTCTCTCCTCTTCTCTCCTCTCCCTCTCTCTCTCCCTCTCTCCTCCTCTCTTTCTCACTCTCTCTCTCTCTCCATCTCTCCTCCTCTCTCTCTTCTACTCTTTCTCTCTCCTCTTCTTCCTCTTCTCTCCCTCCCTCCCTCCCTCTCTCTCTCTCCCTCCCTCCCTCTCTCTCTCTCCCTCCCTCTCTCTCCCTCCCTCTCTCTCCCTCCCTCCCTCCCTCCCTCTCTCTCCCTCCCTCCTTCATTCCCACCCCCTTCCCTTTCCTCACTCTCAATCTACCGCCCCCCTCCCCCATACGCCCCCATACACCCCCATCGAGTTATCCCAACTTACGAAGTCAAGTCAGACAACCCCCCCCCTCTCCCCCTCTCCCCCTCTCACCACGTCTCCTCCCCTCCCTCCCCTCCCCCCCCCACACTAAAAAAAAGAAAACATTAATTGATAATTTACATGTTGCATCATCGAAGTCCAGTCATTAAGTTTGCTTTTGCGGGATAAAATGATAATCAGATAATCATCATTTAATTAATTGCGTGAACTGTAAGCATGGTCGCATATTTATTGTTTCCTGTGGATGTGTAATTGGGTGATTGTTGTTTGTTGTTTTTGTTGTTGTTGTTGTTTTCACCCTGCTTATTTCAAGCATTAACTAACAATCGTCCAATTCTCATTTATTCCACCACCTCCTTCACTTCCTCTTCAACCCCTACCCTCTGTCCCCCCTCCTCTTAATTCTGCTAATATCTTCCCTACTGTCTCTTTTCCCCTTTCCTTAACCCTCATCTCGCCCTATCCGTTTCCCTCAACTCCCCTCACCCCTCTCCTTCCCCTTTAACCCCCCTCCTCTCCCCTTTCTCTCCTCTCCCCACCCATTTCTCTCCCGTCAACCTTTAAACCGTCTCCTCCTCTCCCCTTTCTGCCTCCCACCTCCTCCCATACTCCTCTCCCCCGCTTGCTTCTCTGCTCCCCATCCCCTTCCCCTCCGGTTATCCCCTTTTCTATCCCGTCTATCCCCCTTGCTCTCCCCATCCCCTCCCTTCCCCTCCTCTTCTCTTGCTCCCCCCATCCCCTCCCCTCCCCTCCCCTCCTCTTCTCTTGCTCCCCCCATCCCCTCCCCTCCTCTCCTCGCCTTTCCTCTCCTCTCGCTCCCCCTCCCCCTCCCCCCTCCCCCCTCCCCCCGTAATCGGAGCAGTTAAGATAAGGTGCGGGCAGACAGGTGAAGTACTCGATAAGAACCAAATGAAGTTCAGTTTGTTTTGAGTGTGGATATTTTGTTCGGATTTCTATTTTACGAAGAGGGGGGTGGGGGGGATGGAGGGCGTTACATGTGTTTGTGTGTCTTTGTTTATTTGTATGTCTGTCTTGTCTTTCTGTGTGAATTGGTTGTGAGGTATCTGTATATTAATGTGTTTGTTGATACCCAGCTGCGCTTTTGTACGTGTATGTGATGTGTGCGTGGGGGTGGGGGGGGGGGGGGGGTGCGTGTGTGTTTTCCTGCATGGTGACGTGTGGCTCCGTGGCATCCATATGTGCGTGGGTGTGCCTTTGGAGTATGTGTGTGTGTGTGTGTGTGTGTGTTTTCCGTTCGGTGGTGTTCAAATGCGTGGGTGGAATCGATGGAAGGGTTTCACAGGCGAGACTTGGTTGATTGGTGGCTTTGATATGTGTTCGTTCGGTTGCTGATTTTGTAAGGAGAGAGTGTGGTTATCTGGTTGCTTCCTTTCGGCTCCGTTCGTTTCCTCTGTGTGTCTTGTCTTGTGGTGGCGTCTGTCTGACTCCTCTCTCCCTTTCTTTCTCGTTCTCTCTTTCTCTCTCTTTATCTTTTTCTTTCTCTTTCTCTCTTCCTCTCTCTTTATCTTTTTCTTTCTCTTTCTCTTTCTCTCTTCCTCTCGCTATAAAAAGAGATGAACAAAGATACAAATAACAGACGAAGAGATGAAGGAGCGAAAGAGATAAAGGAAAAATGAAGAAACAGAAATTAGAAAAAAAATAAAAAATGTAGGTACACAATCATCATCATCTTCTATTTCTTCTTCTTCTTCTTTTCTTTTTTTTCCGTACTTCTGTCTCGCGCGTTATCGTTCTTATCATCGCCGTCCCGCTTATCTTCGGGTAGGTCGACGTAGGTAGCTTATTAAATGGTGATACGTGAATGTTCCACGTGATGAGGCAGTTATTTGATGTTTGATTGATAATGGGGGGATGTGGGTTGGGGGGTAGGGGGGTGAGGGGGATGGGAAGGAGGAGTGAAGGAGAAGGGTTGGGGCTTGTAGTGTCTCTTTTTTCTGATGTTCTCTTTCTATTTTTACTTTCACTCAATTTCTTCTTCTTCTCTCTCTCTGTCTCGCTCGCTTTGGCTTTTAGGCTTTTTCTCTGTGTTTTTTCTCTATCTCTCGTTTTTTTCTCTCCCTTCCTCCCTCCTTTACTTATTCCCTTCCCCCCTTTTCTCTTTCTCCTCTCCCCTCCCGCCTCCAATCTCCCCTTCCTCTCTCTCCTTTTCTCCCTCCCTCTCTCTCTCTTTAAAACCTTGATGGTAGGGGTCAGAGAGACGTGTTATTGTGTGCAGTGAATGTTGTTATTATTGTTCTTTTTCTTCTTGTTGTCATACTTGTTATTGCTACTTTTATTGCAGCTGTTATTTTTGATAGTAGTAGTAATAGTGGTGGTAGTAGTAGTAGTAGTAGTAGTAGCATCAGCAGTAGCCGGAGTCTGAATAGCACTTACACATTGTCAGTGGCATGAAAAACACTGCCGTCTTTTTCCACTCCTGTTATCAAGAGCCACCTGTTTATATTACTGTTGTTGTTGTTGATTGCTATTTGATAGCCGTTATCTCATTCACTTCTCGTAGTTGGCGTGATGGGATGAGATTTGTTGTTGTAGTTTTTTTCCTCTGTTTTTTTCTGTCTTTCTTTTTTAATGGGTTGGAGAATATTGGTGATTAAGGGTAGATAAGAAGAGAGTTAGAGAGAGAGAGAGAGGAAATGTGACGGAGGGAGATATAGAATAATAACCGTTGCACAAGACAAATGAAAGAGAGCCAGGAAAAGATTAAAAGCGAGATGGAGGGAGAGAGAGGGGTAGACAGACAGACAAACAGGCAGACGGAGACAGACCGCGAGACCGGCAACAATATGGCGAGAGAAAAGAGAGAGGGAGAGACCGAAACCGAGACCGAGACCCAGACCCAGACCCAGACCGACAACAAGAGAGCGAGAGAAAATAAAAACTAAAGCAAGAGCGAAATCAAGTGAAAGAGAGACCGAAAGCACGGGAGCGAGAGAGCGAGAGAGCCGAGTCAGTGGCGACAGCAATGAGGCTGCGATGACCTTGGCTTTGTTTACGTTATCGGGTGTGATGTGGAGGTGAGCCGAGGTGCTCTGTGCGTGCGTGCGTTTGTGCGTGGATGTGTGTGTGTGTGTGTGCGTGTGTATGTATGTGTGTGTGTCTGTCTGTCTGTTTGTGCGTCTGTGTTTGTCTGTCTGCCCATCCGTTCGTCTGTCTGTCAGTCTGTCCGTCTGTCTGTCTGCCTGCCTACCTGCGCTGCTGCATCCTCCGCTGATGATGCTGTGGATGCTGAGGCGGGGAGAGTTCTTGCCTCTTACTTTCCCGATCTTCTTTCTCTTCCTCCCATCTTCCTTCACTCTTGGCCCTCATTGCTCCCTCTTGTTCGTCGGCTTTGGCTGTGTTGGGAGTGCCATACAGGTGCGTTTGTCTGCAGGAGTTGCGCTCTCTATCTCTCTCTTTCTCTTTCTCTTTCTCTTTGTTTTTCTCTCTCATTATTTATCGATTCCCTTTCCCTCCCAACCCCTCTCCTTCTGTCCTTATTTCCTTCCCTCTCTCTTTCACTCTCTCCCCCTCCCTTTTTCCCTCCCTCCCTCCCGCCTTCCCCCCTTGACCCCGCCCCGCCCCACCCCACCCATCTTCCTCATTTGCCCGCATTCGTAATTCCTCTCCGCCGCGCCTAATCCCGGAAAATATTAAATGGATGCATACCTTATCGACGCCGTTTTCTAAGCTCGCCTTATAAGGCCAAGGTGCCACGGGACAGGAGCCATAAGAGTGCCAGCCTCAGTGCCACCCCCGCCCGCAGTACCCCCCCCCTCCCGCCGCCTTCCCCCGCCTTCCCCTCCATCCTCCACCTCGCACCCTCAGTGATTTACGCCCGGGGCGCTGGAGCGTTTTGTTGTTGTTGTTGTTGTTTTTGTTTTGTAAGTGTGACGGATACATCACTTGCTAAAGGAGTGTGTCCGTTGGAGTTGGTTTCGTTATGGACGGGGATGGGGAGGAGGTAGCTGTGAGAGAGAGAGAGAGAGAGAGAGAGAGAGAGAGAGAGAGAGAGAGAGAGAGAGAGAGAGAATGTGGTGTGCTATTGCGCGTGTGTTTATGTGTGTGTTTGTATCTGTGTAAACACCTTTGCGCCGGGGTGTGTGCAGTCAAGTCTTTTGGTGACTTGCGGTTTTGTTTGGATACGTTTATCACGTGTTCTGCTCTGAGTGTGTGTGTGTATGTATGTATGTATGTATGTAGACATGTATCTATTTATTTGAAGTTTTCCCATTTTTTGTTGTCATTTTCCGTCTTTTTATCAATCTTATCGCGGTCGTGTTCTCCTTCTCTCCTCCTCTCCTTCCTCCTCCTCCCTCCTCCCTCCTCTTCCTCTTCCTTCTCCTCTCCTTCCTCCTTATTCATACTCCCTCCTCCCTCCTACTCCTCCCTTATCCCTCCTCTTCCTCTTCTTCCTCCTTCTCCTTTTCCTCCACTTCCTCCTCTGTCTCCTGTTTTTCCCTTTCTTCTTTTACCTCCTCCTCCTCTTCCTTCCTCCTCATTTTTTTCATTTTCCTTCCACC
>BOPN01000333.1:231488-236488 GCA_017312705.2 Penaeus japonicus
TGCTGTACATTTTTCTTGTCGTTTTGTGATGTGACAGATGTTTGTGCGGGTTGTTTGCATTCGTTTTGTCTTTGGTGCAGATGGCAATGGCATTGTTAATTATGTTAATGTTTGATATTGTTTACAGTATTGTTGAGAGAGGGACAGAGAGATAAGGGGTGTGTGTGTGTGTGTGTCTGTGTCTGTGTCGATGTTAGTGGAAGGGTGTGCCGTGTGTTTATAGCCGGAAGTAACGTCTGTGATATACTCCTCTCCCCCTTCTTCTCTTCCCCGTTTCCGTCATTTCTATTTACTCTTTCTACCACAAATACGTGTGGAAAGGATGAAGCGCTACCGTATCAAATATTTATTTTTATTACCTTAATATTTTCCTCGTTTTTATCTTCTTTGACCATAATCCATTCGACCATAACCTTTCACTCTCTCTTTCTCATTCTTTCTTTCTTTCTGTATCTCTATTTATCTCTATCTCTCTTTTCTCCCTTCTCTCTCTCCCTCCCACTCCCCTCCCCCCCTCCCCCCCCTCTCTCTCTCTTTTTCCTTTCGTTCTATCTGGCTCTTCCTATCTCTCTCACCTCCTTCCTTCTCCCATTTCCTCGTTAACGCCCAAGCTATCAGAATGGACGGCAAGTATGACCGTTTACGCGTCCTAGAATAACCCATCCCCCCCCCCCTCCCTTCCCCCTCCTTCCCCTGTCTAGTCTTCTCTCCCACGCCGGCTATCTTCCTCTCCCCCCCTCTCTCTCTCCCTCTCCTCTCTTTTTCGTTTCCTCTCCCTCTTTTCCTCTCTTTCTCTCTATCCCTTCCTCCTTATCTCTTTCCCCTCCCCTCCCGCTCTCCCTTAATTCCTCCCTTCCTACCTCTCTCCCCCTCTCCCTCCCCTCCCTTCCTCCCTCCCTTCCTCCCCTCCCTTATTCCCTCTCTTCCCTTCGTCTCCCTCTCTTCCTCCCTCCCTTCCTCGCCTCCCATTCTCCCACTCTTCCTCCCCTCTCTTATTCCTTCTCTTCACTTCGTCTCCCTCTGTCCCTTAGTCCCTCCCCTCCCTTCTCGCCCCCCTCTCCTACGCTCTCATCGATGGTACATACTTAGCTTCATTCCACACCGTAGCTTCCGCGGAACATGCCATCACGCACTTTGGTGGTGTCGTATTGGCACGTTGTGAGTGTGCGAAGAGGGGGGAGGGGGGGGGTAAAGGGGAGGAGAAGGGGAAGGTTTATGTATGGGGTGAGGGGGGAGCGCTGTATGTATGTGTTTGTGTCTATTCAACTATAGGTCGGTTTCCCCTTATTTATCTGTTTGACCCTTAATGACCTGACCTCTTGATCACTTCCCCTCCTCCCCCCCCCCCCTTCCCTCAACTCCGCTCATCCCTCTTTTCCCATTTCCGCCTCTTCCACTCCCCCTACCATGCTCCGCCTCCCCCCTCCTCCATCCCTCATTTCCCCGTTCCCCTCCTTCATTTCCCGCTCTCCCTGCCACACACACGCGCACACACATACACATACACACACACACGCACACGCACGCACGCACACGCATGCACACACACACTTTCTCGCTCTCTTTCTCTCTCTCTCTCTCTCTCTCTCTCTCTCTCTCTCTCTCTCTCTCTCTCTCTCTCTCTCTCTCTCTCTCTCTCTCTCTCTCTCTCTCTCTCTCTCTCTCTCTCTCTCTCTCTCTCTCTCTCTCTCTCTCTCCTCTTCCGCTCTCCCTCCTTACCCCTCTCTCCTCTTCCCTCAATCCTGTTTCCCTCCCTTCTCTCCTCCCTATTTACTCTCCCCTCCTCCCCTCCCCCCTTCGTCCACCCCTCCCCCTATTTCCATTCTTGACTCCCGCATGGACGAGTGAGAACATTCCAGAAATAGGCATGTCCACATGGCCAGTTAACCGGCGTGAAGCTTTAAGGTCGTTATTTGCCAAGTATTCATAGTCTCGAGCGCCCTTGTTGCATCGCGCCGCGTCAGTGAGTTATTTTTTTTTTTTTTTTTTTATTCTACTTGTTGTTTTTGCGTGTTTATGTTGGGGCCGTTTTTTTACCGTTGGGTTTGGAAAATGTGTTTTGTTTTAGTGTTCTTTGAGGTTGAGTTCAGACCCTCTCTATCTCTATCTGTGTGTGTATATATATATATATATATATATATATATATATATATATATATATATATATATATATATATATATATATATATACATATGTGTGTGTGTGTGTATATATATATATATATATATATATATATATATATATATATATATATATATATATACACCTCTCTCTTTCCGTCCTTCCCTCTCTTTCTCTTTCACTCTCTTCCTTCTCTCTCTCTCTCTCTCTCTCTCTCTCTCTCTCTCTCTCTCTCTCTCTCTCTCTCTCTCTCTCTCTCTCTCTCTCCCTCTCTCCCTCTCTCCCTCTCTCCCTCTCCTTCTTTCCCCTTCCCTCCTTCTTTCCCCTTCCCTCCCTCTCTTTCTTTCTATTTATCTTTCTTTCTTACACATACGCAAAATCGATTCAATAACTTTACTCAAAGTAAAAATCTCTCAAAATCGCCATGTTGAAGAACGCCAAGAATGTTACTGTATTGGCAGAGGAGAAGAAGAAGAAGAAGAAAAGAGGAACTATTAAGTAAAAGAGGAAAGGGATTCTCGAAATGTCACAAGAATGTATTTTTAAAATTATTATTATTGATCTACGTTTTTATTTTTCATTGGTTTTTATTTGTTTTTTTGTTTTTTAGGTGACGCTCTCACTCTCTTACTCTCTCACTCTCTCCCTCACTCCCTCCCTCCCCCCTCTCTCTCCGTCCCCCCCCTCTCTCTCTCTCTCTCTCTCTCTCTCTCTCTCTCTCTCTCTCTCTCTCTCTCTCTCTCTCTCTCTCTCTCTCTCTCTCTTCCTCTCTTCCCTTCTCCCCCCTCTCCCCTCTCCCCCCCTCTCTCTCTATATATATATATATATATAGATAGATAGATAGATAGATAGATAATCAGCCTATTCACTTGTATCTGTCTTTACATCAACCTTTCTACCTGTATCTATCTGTCTACACACACACACACACACACACATATATATATATATATATATATATATATATATATATATATATATATATATATATATATCAGTCATATCTATCTATAACTCTCCTTTCTTTCCTCTTTTTGCCTTCCTTCTTCCGTTCAGAAATCAGTAGTTACAATGAATTGATTAAAAGGGAGAGTGGATGAATGTAACTGTGTCACCGCGCACTTGTTTTATGCTCAAGTGTGTGTGTGTGTGTGTGTGTGTTTGTGTGGATAATTGGTGTTTGTATTGTAAGTGTATTATCTCTCTCTCTCTCTCTCTCTCTCTCCCTTATGTATATATATATATATATATATATATATATATATATATATATATATATATATATATATATGTATATATATATAGTGTGTGTGTATGTGTATGTATGTATATGTAGATGTAGATGTAGATTTACATATATATTTATATATATAATCTTTACATGTCTGTATTTATACATGCGTATGAATACATGTGTTGATATATGAATATGTGTATATGTGCGCTGTGTCCTTATCGTGTACGTGTATGCGTGAGTTAATACATGTATGTAGGTGAATGATTGAATGTATTTCCATGTATTTGACTATTTCTATGTAGGTGTGTGAGAGTATGTCCTTTCCTCTCGCCCGGCCGAACACCTGTGCAATGCCTCTGCCTCGCACACCTGTGTCGGAAAGTTAAGTAAGGTGCGAGGCATTTGCAGATGTTCTCCGTTTGTTTGTGCTCCTCTTCAGTTTTTGTTTATTTTCTTTTATTTATTTCTTTAAAGAATGTTGAAAGACGGGGGTTCAGAGAGACAGGAATGTTAGATATATTATTATTTTTTTATTCATCTTTTTTTTTGGGGGGGATGGTCCTCACCTGTCCTCTTTCTTCTTTCTCCGTCCTTTCCTGCCTATTCCTCCTTACCCCCTCCCCCCTTCCCTTCCACTCCCTTTCTCGTCCTCCCTACCTCTTCCTACCTGACCTTTCCCCTCCTACCCCCCTGTCCCCTCTCTCTCTGCCCTTAGTCTCTCCTTCACCCCGGTCTCCCTGCCTCTCTCTCCCCTCCTTCCACACACCAAACCTGCCTGCCCTTCACCGTTTCCCCTCGCCTCCCCCTTCCCTCCTCCCCACCCTCCAGCCCTCCCCGTCCCGCAATCCTTCCCCCTACCTTTCCTACTCCCCCCCCTCCCCCCACCGATCCCCGACCTCTCCGCCCCCCTCCCCTCCTCCCCTCCACCTCTCCACCCTAAACCGCAATGACCTCAGACTTTATTGTCGCCGAATTCGTATTTTCTGCCGCTCTTAATTACGGCCTCATTAACCTCTTTGTCGCAAATGACCGAGCGGGGGAGGGGAGGGGGAGAGGGGGGAGGGGGCTGACGGCGTTCCGCTTGTATGCATTATTTCTTGTTGTTGTAATTAGTTGTTCTCGACTACCAAGCGTCACACTCGATTGATCTCTGGCGAAGGGGAGGGAGATGGGGGAGGGGGGAGCATTGAGGGGTGGTAGAGGGGAGGTATGGTGGAAAGGAGAGGAAACGAAGGCTTATTAATATCGTTTTTTGTTATTATAATTATCATTAGTAGTAGTATGTCATGTTTTTATAATTGTTGTTAATGATGCTATCATTATTTATTATTATTATTATTATTATTATTAAGTTTTACAACCATGAGAAGGAGGAAGGAAAGGCAGAAAAATGCTTGTAGCGTTTTTCTTTCTTTTTCTTTCACATTTTACCTTATTTTCTTCTTTTTCCACCCTCTCTCTTACCCCCCCCCCCCTTCCTCTTATTGAATTGTTACTCCTCTCTCTCTCTCTCTCTCTCTCGCTCTCTCTCTCTCTCTCTCTCTCTCTCTCTCTCTCTCTCTCTCTCTCTCTCTCTCTCGCTCTCTCTCGCTCTCGCTCTCTCTCTCTCTCTCTTTTTCTTTCTCTTTCTCTTTCTCTCTC
>BOPN01000333.1:238988-263988 GCA_017312705.2 Penaeus japonicus
TCTCCCTTATCTCACAGGCATCTTTCCATGCTTCTTTAACTTATTGTTATTGCTTTTCTCTCTTTTTCGAGTGCTGTTGCCTCTAATTTGGGTTATCCGTTTCTGTTTTTTTTTTTCTCGGTATCCTTTTCTTTTGAATCTGCTGTGTAAGATATTTTCTAAATTCTGTTTTCTTGTGTTTTCGTATATAGATCAACTCCTTCCTATCTTTAATGTTTGCCCCTCTTTTTGCCCTTCTCATTCTTTCACTCTCTCTCGTAATCTCTACGTTTAATAAGCGTCTAAGAAGCTATTAAGATTAAAAAAAAAAGAAAAAAGATACGGTCGAACTATCTCAAGACAGGCGTGAGAGAGAGAGAGAGAGAGAGAGAGAGAGAGAGAGAGAGAGAGAGAGAGAGAGAGAGAAAGAAATTGAACGTGAATTGAAAATCGAGAATATAAAAAGCGAAACCCAGCTCTGTGTTCGGAAGCCATGTGTGAGGGGCCGGCGCAGCGTGACCGTCGTCATACATTTGGCAACACGGTGGCCGCCGTCGTATCCCTCTCTGCGCTGAATTATCGTACGAGAGACACGTGTCAAGTAATTGTTTTATACTCGAGTCCGGAATGAGGAGTTTACAGTTTTCTTACTCTTACTTTGTTCTTATGTTTCCATTTCGGTTGTTAAATCAATGGCCAGTTAATTTCGTGTCTTAGCCTCTGAGATTAGTGTTTAAAGTTTTTGTGGAAGACTTGGCTTGGCGTCCGAACGTTATCGTATGTATCGGTAATGGGAACGTGCCGGTCTAGAGAGGTGTATAATAATGATGATAGTGTTGATAATGGTTATACTGAGGATGATAGTAATGATAATGACAATTATGATATTGACGTACATTAAACAATCCATAGGAACAAAAATGGAAATAAATGACTTCTCATATCTTTCCAAATTTGATCCTATGGTGTATAGAGAGTAAGGTCATAATTCCTGTCTACCACTTAATTAAAAAAAGGGTAAATACATAGGTATTCCTCACTTTCACGTCTCTCCCCTTTGTCTCCTTCTCTCCCTCCTTCCTTTATCCCTATTTCTTCAATCTCTGTCTATATTTTCTCTCGTTCCCTCACTCCCTTCCTACCTTTTATCCTCGTACTTCCAGCATAGCTCTAGCTCCCTCCCCCCGCCTCTCTCTCTCTCTCTCTCTCTCTTTCTCTCTCTCTATCTATCTACCTACCTAACTCGTTTCTGTCGTTTCACTTCACCCTCCTCTTCTCCTGTCCTCTCCCCTCTCCTCCCTAACCTCCCTCCTTTCAATCCTCTTCTCTTCTCTCTCTCTCTCCACTCTCTCGTTCTTTCCCTCCCTCCTTCTTTTCTTGTCCCCCTCTCCTCTTCTCTCCTCCTCTCCTCCCTTCCCACCTCCTACTCCTCCACCTTTCCTCGCCCTCTCATCCTCCTCCTCTGCTCGCCCCCTTGTCCTCCTCCCATTCTTCTCTCCTCCTTCCTCCCTCCCTCCCTCCCTCCCATCCTCCCTCCCTCCCATCCTACCGTCCTTCCGCACCCTGTTTGCTTTGTTGCACGTGCATTGCGTGCGCCCAATTTATGGTTATTAGTGTTATTATAATTTCCCTTTTCTTTTTTTTTCGTCTTTTCGGTGTTTCTTTTTCTTCGTGTTAGATTTCGTGTCATCCTTCTATTCTTGTGCTCTTGGTGCTTTTAATTCTTCATTCACTCGATACGGAGAGACAGAAAAAAAGAAAAAGGAAGGATAGAGAAGATAGATAGATAGAAAGAGGGAGATGATGATTGCGTTGCTCACCTTCTCCCCTTCTGTCTATCGACACCTCATTCCTTCTTCCCTTTTCTCGTATCTTCCATAGTTCCCCTCGGACAGCCCGCTGCCTCTTATTCTCTCTTCTTCCCCTCTCCCCCTCTCCCCCAACGCATCTTCTGATCGTATTCTCATTCCCACTCTATGTCTCCCCTCTCCTTGCCCCCCCCCCCCGCCTACACCTTACCCCTTATCCATTGCCCCAACCCCTAACTCATAACCCCTTGCCCATTTCTTTTCTCAATCTCCCTCTCTTCTTAACTTCTCTATCACTCATTCATCTGCCTCTTCCTCATTCCCTCATCCCCATACCCCATGCTCCCTCCCATCCTGCCCCCCCCTCCATCCCCCCCTAGTCTGCGCGCCATTGCCTCAAACGAGTCCGTGTATGCACGCTTGAATGTATGTATAGGCGGCAGTGGCCACGTGGTCGCGGCACCACCCACTACTAGCCCAGTTGGCACTATTATTGGCCCTGCGAGAGGCGCCGAGTGTGCTCCGGCGTGGCGGTGGTAGCGGTAGCGGCAGCGGCGGTAAAGTGGTAGCAGTAGCGGCATAGTGGTAGCGGTTACGGTGGTGACGGTGTCGGTGGTAGCGGTAACGGTGGTGGCGATAGCGGTGGTGGGGGAGGCAGTAGACTGGTAGCGGTAGTGGCGATAGCGGTAGCGGTGGTAGCGGTGGCGAAGGCGAAGGCGGTGGTAGCGTCTTGCTTTGCCTTGTCTCCGTCTCGTTTTGTCTTGCCTCGCCTGGCTTCAGTTTGCTTCGCTCTTTAATAGCCGGCGCCTTCACCAGGCTAGCTCTTGTAAGGGGGGTGAGAAGGGGAGGGGGGAAGGGAGAGGTGTGCTTGCGCGCGCGCGCGTATATGTATGTGTGTTTTTGTGTGTGTGTATGTGCATATGTGTTTATGTGTATGTGTATGTATGTGTATCTGTATTTGTGTGTATGGTTTTGGTGTCAAATCGTGCTTTCTTGGTATTATAGATCCATGCCTGCTTCTATAATTAAGTGATGCTACACTCTTCCTTCACATCATGAATTTCCGGGACTTCTGACCCGGTTGGCACCACGACTCCTGTCGGCACTGTATTTTCTGGCACTATGGACGGCATTCATTGACACTGTAACGAACAAACACCACTGTATGAAACACTTGCACCGCAAACACAATCCGCTTTGGCACCAAAAACTATCTATTGGCACTGTAACCTCCTCACACTACGAGAAAATACTGCAATCACAATGTCATTTTGTAACACCGTTGGTACCACAACCATCATCTTTTGGCACACTATAACCTCCGTTGGCACTATAATTCCCTGGCGCTACAAACAACACATAGCACTATAAGCCGCGCTCGAGTACCCTCACTGCCTTGACCCCTCCCCCTCCCCTCCCCGGCCCCCCTGGCTCCCATCCCCAGCTGGACAGAATGTATATTGTTAGGATGCGAGGCGAAGTGAGGAGGGGGGGGGGCGAGAGAATGGGAGGGGAAAGGATTTGGAGAGGATTTGACCTTTTGTGGCTCACCCGGAAGAGGAGGGGGGGGTGGAGGGAAAGAGGGCCGCAGGGAAGGAGGGAGGGAGGGAGGGTAGGAAGGAAGGAAGGGTTGTATACTGTTACATCCCCATGTCAGGTATGTTTTGTCACCTCTTCACCCAAATTATCCTTATAGGATTCTCTCTCTCTCTCCCTCTCTCTCTCTCTCTCTCTCTCTCTCTCTCTCTCTCTCTCTCTCTCTCTCTCTCTCTCTCTCTCTCTCTCTCTCTCTCTCTCTCTCTCTCTCTCATATATATATATAGAGAGAGATATAGATAGATACATATATATACATATACATACATATATATATATATATATATATATATATATATATATATATATATATATATATATATATATAATCATATATCATATCATATATCATATATCCATCATCCATCCTTCCTTCCTTCCTCCCTCCCTCCCTCCCTCCCTCCCTCCCTTGAAGCCTCCCTCCTTTCCTAAAATCTCCTTGTCTCACTTTAACCCCAACTCTCCCTTCCCCTCCATCCCTCATCTCTGCCAGAATTATCATGTGACACAACGATCGGCCGTAACAAGTGTCAGCCCAAAATACACTCCGCATGAAGAACCCTCCCCCCCCTCTCCCTCCCGGCCTCCCTCTCACTCTCTTTTTTTTCGCTCTCTTTTTATCTCTCTCTTTCATTCTTTTTTCTTTCTCATTCCTTCTTTCTGTCTTTTTCCTTCTTTCTTTCTCTTCCTCTCCTATCTCTCTTTCGCTCTCTCTCTTTCTTTCTCTTTCTTTTTCTCTTTGTTTTCCTCTCTCTCGCTTTCCCTCTTTTTCTTTCTTTTTCTCTCATTTACTCCCTATCTATCTATCTATCTATCTTTATTTCTCTCTTTCTTTTTTTCTCTGTTAATCATCTTGATACTACTATCTATTTTCTTTCTTGCTCACTTCAAAACGCCAATCCAATCGATGAATTGGTAAAATAACGAATCAAAATAGAAGATAAAAAGCAAGGGTGATCATTACCTTACATTTTTACTTCTCACTTTTTTCCCCTCGAATGAGAGTCGTGACGTCATGTGAGTGCGGCGTCACGTTCGAGTGACGTCAGCAAGAAATGGCGGCTCTCCCACATGCTTTAAGCTGTGACGTCATAGACATAGGTGGAGGAGGAGAGGGAGGAGAAGGAAAGGAAGAGGGAGATGGCGATGCTGCGGTGCTGCGGTGCTCTTTCGTATAGTTGTGACGTGTCCTCTTTCCTGTGCATTTGTTGTTGTTTGTTTGATATTCAGAGAACTGGAGAGATAAGGAGAAAAAAGTGTAAATAGATATACAGAGAGAGAAAGTGAAAGATAGAGGGGAGGGCGGAGTAGCTAGTGATTAACATACATAGATTGAGAGAGAGGAGCGAGAAGAGACGAGGGTGACTGGGCATCTCGTGCTTCGAGGAAGGGGTATGTCATGCCCACATTCTAACCTCCCCGCCCCTCCCCGCCCCTCCCCGCCCTGTCCCGCCCCACCCCTCCCACCAGGCTTTCCTTATGTGCCAGGAATGTTCGGGGTTTGAACCTGACTCACGCTTGTATGTGTGTGTGTGTGTGTGTGTTTCTTTGTTTGTCTGTGTGTGTGTGTGTTTTTAAGCATTTGCATATGAATGTAGAGTATTTTTTTGCTTCTATATATATTTATATATGTTTATGTATGCATATGTATATGTATGTATTTAGGTGTTTGCATACATGCTTACATTGAGGTGTTTATATACGTGCTTCCATTAGTCGTAATCGAAATTGACCTTAGGTGAGCCATCTCTATCTCTCTCTCTCTCTCGCCAAAGGTCACAACGAATGAACGGCTCTGCGACCTTCCTCGCTAGAGACACCTAGCCTTGTTTGATATAAAAGCGAGGTCACCGTAGGTAGAGAGGCTAGGGAGAGAGAGAGAGAGAGATGGGGAGGAGTGAGAGAAAACCGAAGAGGAAAGGTTGAGATGGAAAATAACAGGGAGTCAAGAGAGGAAGATATTGGGAGAGAGACAGAGAGAAGAGACAGAGGCAGAGACAGACACAGAGAGAGAAAGAAGTCATGCTTTAAAGGATATTAAGATGTATCAAATGTGACGTGACACTTAAATAAACATCACAAATTAAAAATTAAAGCGCAATCGAGTTTGATTTGACCACGCTCTTGTAATCTCTTAAGATATACTCGAGGAAATCATTAAGAGTTGTGGCCGCTGCTGCTGTACACTTTGCTTTCTGGGGGAAGGTGCTTGGCTTTTTAAATCTCCCTCTCTATCTCTCTTTATTTCTCTTTATCTCTCTTTATCTTTCTCTCGTTCTCTCTTTCTCTTTCTCTTTCTCTCTGTCTATCTATCTATCTATCTCTATCTCATTCTCTATCTCCCTCTCTCTTTCTTTCTCTCTCTCTCTCTTTCTCTCTCTCTCTCTCTCTCTCTCTCTCTCTCTCTCTCTCTCTCTCTCTCTCTCTCTCTCTCTCTCTCTCTCTGTCTATATATATATATATATATATATATATATATATATATATATATATATATATATATATATATATATATATATATATATATATAATATATATATAATATACATATATATATATACATATATATATATATATATATATATATATATATAAATATTTTATATATATATATATATATATATATATATATATATATATATATATATATATATATATATATATAATATATATATGTATATGTATATATATATATATATATATATATATATATATATATTATATATATATATATATATATATATATATATATATATATATATATATATATATATAATGTATATATATATATATATATATATGTATATATATTATATATATATATATATATATATATATATATATATATATATATATATATATATATATATGTATGTATGTATGTATGTATATGTATATATATATTTATATATATATATATATATATATATATATATATATATATATATATATATATATATATATATATATATACAAATATATATACATATATATATATATATATATATATATATATATATATATATATATATATATATATATATATATATATATATATATTGAATCAATCCATCCATCCATTTTTCTATTTCTTATTTTTTTCTATAATGATTTCTACTGCCATTTCATCTTTCTCTCTTGTTTGTCTTTTTCTATTTCTCACTATCTATCTGTTTTTCTCTCTTTCGTCTCTCTCGTCACCCTACCCTCTTCCCCCTCCTCCTTCTCCACCTCAATTTCCCCCTTACCATCCTCCTCTCCCTCCTCCTCCTCCTCCTCCTCCTCCTCCTCCTCCTCCTCCTCCTCCTCCTCCTCCTCCTCTCCCTCCTCCCCCTCCCTCTTTCTCCCCCCAGGAGCTTATACGTCTTTCATGCACTCGTATTGCCGCACACGTCGCGTTTGCAAAGCTAGTGATTATGCACTCTGTGTTATTTTGTTATTGTCACGCTATGCCCTGACTCTGTCAGGTGTGTGAGTGTGTTTGTGTGTGTGTGTGTGCGTGTTTGTGTTTGTGTTTGTGTTTGTGTTTCTCTCTCTTACTCCCTCTCTCTTTCTCTCTCTCTCTCTCTCTCTCTCTCTTTCTTTCTCTCTTTCACTTTCCCTCTCCCTCCTCTCCTCCCCCTCTCTCTCTCTCTCGCTATCTCGCTCTTTCATTCTATCCTTCCCTCTTTCCTCTTCCTCATTCCATACCTGCAGGCATACTTTCGTACACATGCGTGTGTTTTCGCGCGTGCATATTTGTATGTATGTGTGTATGTGTGTGTGCGCGTGCGTGCGTGCCTGCATCTGTGCGTGTGTGTTTGTGAGCGAGAGTATCCCCTTTCCGCGTTGCTCATTCTTGATAACATCATAGGATCGCGATCCAAAAGGGAGAGAGAGAGAGAGAGAGAGAGAGAGAGAGAGCTTCGTGCCGCGTGGTAATAATCCGTGCGAAACAGGGTGCGGATTAAAGTTTTGAATGAAGTGACGCCTTTCTTTTCGCCTTTTGTTTTATTTGCGTTGTTTTCCATTAAGGTATATATGATGATGTTCTTGTATATCATTTTGGATACTTTTTTTTTCTTCTTCTTGACGTGACACCTCGGATGGCTTTGTCGGCGAGGGAGTTTTCTTTTCTTTCTTTTTTTAATGTCTTTGCGTGGTTTTTAATGTGGTTTCTTTCCTTTTTTTCCTTGTAGGTGAGTTGGCTTGTCCTTCTTTCGGTGGGAAGAGAGAGGAAGAGAGGAAGAAGGTAAGGGAGAAGATGCAGGACGGGAAAGGAGGAGGAGGAGGAGGTGGTGGCGGAAGGAGGGTGGAGGAAGAAGGAGGACGAGATGGAGATGGTGGCCGTGGCGGAAGGAGGGTGGAGGAGGAGGAAGAGGGATGGAGGAAGGTGGAAGAGGAGGAGGAGGTAGGAGGGTGGAGGAGGAGGAGGAAAAGGAAAGAAGTTAGTGAGGATGAGTAGGAAGGAAGGAGGAAGAGGAGGCTGCGGAAGGAGGCAGGAGGAAAAAGAGACGGAGGAAGAGGAGGGCGCGGAATGAGGGAGGAAGAGGAGGGTGCAGAATAAGGGAGGCAAAGAAGGAGGAAGAAAGAGGGAGAAAGAGGAGGAGGAAGAAAGGGAAGGTAGAGGAGGAGGATGTGAAAAGAGGTAGGAAGAAGAATGGGAAACAGAGAAGAGGGAGAGGTGGATGAGAGAGAGAGAGAAAAAAAACAGATATATATATATAAGGAGAGAGATAAATATAGAGCGAGCGGATAACAGGTGTATATGCAGGTGATCATCGTAGCGGCCGGCAAATTGTTGCGGTTTTATTGATTATCGGAAGTAAACCTGATCAAGCCGAACCACTTACCGGTGTCCGCGACAACAGCTCTCCAGCGGCCGGGAAGCCTCCGCGTGGAAGGGGGGGAGTGGGGGAGGAGGCGCTGTGGTGTTGGACCCGCCTCTTTTAGGATTATTATTCATATTTTATTTTTTGTCTTCTCTCGATTCTATATTTCATTGTTGTTTTTTTCTCGAATTTCCTCCCTTCTTTCCCTATCTCTCTCTCTCTCTCTCTCTCTCTCTCTCTCTCTCTCTCTCTCTCCCCTTCTCCCTGCTTTTCCCTCTCGCTCTCTCCCCCTCTCCCTCCCTCCCCTCCCACCCATCTCTCACTCTCACTCACTTGTCGTTACTATTTTTATCTCTCTCTCTTCCCATATACTCTTTTTATCTCTTCTCTCACTGTCACTCTTACTCACTTGTCGTTACTATTTTTATCTTTCTCTTTCCCTTATACTATTTTTGTTTCTTTCCTCTTTTGTGTTTTTCCTTATTAACTTCTCTCCTTCTTCATTTTTCCTTTTCCTCTCCCTCTTTTTTCCTTTCCTCCCTTTCATTACTGTTTCTGTTTCTCTAACTCTCATTTACCTCTATATATCTATCTATCTATCTATCTATCTATCTATTTCTCTATCTATCTCTCACTTTCTCTCTTTGATCATTCCCCTTTATTCTATGTTCTTTTATTTTGCCCTTTCTCCCTTTTCGCTTACCTACCCTCTCCCCATCCCCGCCCCCTGTGTAACCACCAATCACCAATCACCTGTCTGTAAGGAGGGGGGAGGGGTGGGAGGGCTAAGGGGCTACTCCACTGACACGTGTTTGATAATGGGCCTGTCCGGGATGGATGGGTAAGGGGGGAGGAAGGGTAGGAGGGAGAGGCTGAAGGGTGGGGGAGGGAGTGGTTTGGAGCTAGGAGGGGAGGTGAGGGGAGGGAGGCTGGGGAAGGGTTAGGGGGAGAGAGAGGAGAGAGGGAGGGAAAGAGGGAGGGAGAATAGGGTAGGAAGGGTTAGGGAGAGGAAAGAGGGAGGGAGGGAACAACTTTGTCCGTGCTCGCTTTGGACACTTTAATCTCTCGCACGCACACCCACGCTCGCCGCGGGACCCTGTTGTTGCTCTCATGTTTGCAAAGGGAGGGAGGAAGAGAGAGAGAGAGAGAGAGGGGGGGGGGGAAGGGAAAAAGAGGGAGAGAGCGAAAGAGAGGAAGAGAGAGAGGGAGAGGGAGTGGGAGTGGGAGTGGGAGTGAGAGTGAGAGTGAGAGTGAGAAAGGGAGGGAGGGAGGGAGAGAGAGAGAGAGGGGGGGGGGGTGCGTGGGAGGAAATAGGAGAAAGGTTAAAATGGAAAACAGATTGTGTGAGGGAGTGAGACGGGGAGATAGCGAGAGGAGAGGAGAGGAAAGGAAAGGAGGGGAGAGAGGTGGGGGGTAGACAAATAGAGACAGAGATGCAAGAAGAATGCCCATAGTAACGCCTCTCCCAAAATAGCGCGACAGTTCTCGTTAAAATGGAATCCACCAATGGATTTATCGGCGAATGAGACATCGCCTTCCGGAGAGGCAACATGATCTAGAACGTATTCAGATTTTGGTTATTTAGAGGGGGTTTTCCTACCGCCTGCGAGATCCACAGCGCTTATTGGACGTCGGCTAGAATGTATTCAGAAATATGTAAACAGCAAGGGTCAGAAGATTTGGCAAATGCCTGGTTAAGAGGAAGGAGAGAGAGAGAGAGAGAGAGAGAGAGAGAGAGAGAGAGAGAGAGAGAGAGAGAGAGAGAGAGAGAGAGAGAGAGAGAGAGAGAGAGAAAGGGAGAGAGAGGTGGGGGTGGGGGGGGGGGGGGGAGGGAAACAAACTCGTTCTAGAAATGAATATACAAATAGATTGAAGCAGCGCGTCTCATAGCAAACGCAGAGCAAGCAAGACCAAGACTCATTAGTCATTTTTGTCGCACGGCTTGGCTAGTTGAAGAGGATAGGGAGAGAGAGAGAGAGAGAGAGAGAGAGAGAGAGAGAGAGAGAGAGAGAGAGAGAGAGAGAGAGAGAGAGAGAGAGAGAGAGAAATGCAGTAATTGGGAGACAAGTGGATGGCGCTCCGGCCGAGTGTATGTATGACTGTATAGTCGTATCCGCATGAATATCTCATGTAGTGTTATGGCAACCGGCCACAACATTACGCCACGGCCCTGATTTCTCTAACTCTGTCCACTTCGCTGCTTGCTGTCCGTCCGTCCGTCTAGCTTTTTTTTTTCATGTCTTCCTTTATAGAATGTCTTTCATTCAACCTATGTTTCTCTCCTATTTCTTGTTTTGACTGCCTCCCATTTTTTTTTATCTTCTTTTTTTCTTTTCAACATATCTGTATCCTCTCTCTCTCTCTCTTTCTCTCTCTCTCTCTCTCTCTCTCTCTCTCTCTCTCTCTCTCTCTTTCTCTATCTCTCTATCTCTCACTCTCTCTTACTCTCTTACTCTCCCTCCCTCTCCCTCTCTCTATCTATTAATCTATTCTCGTTCTTCCCATTTCTTTCACCCTCTCTACCACTTTCCTTTTCCTCCACACCTCGTTTCTATTCCGCCTCCTCCTCCTCTCCCCAGCCGCTTCCCTTTCCCCTAACCTCTTCCATCTCCTGCAACCCCCTCCTCATTCTCCTTCTCCTCTACCCTTTTCCTCATTCTACTTTTCTTCAACCCCCCCCCCCCTTCTCTCTCTCTCTCTCTCTCTCTCTCTCTCTCTCTCTCTCTCTCTCTCTCTCTCTCTCTCTCTCTCTCTCTCTCTCTCTCTCTCTCTCTCTTTCTTTCTCTTTCTCTCTTTCTCCCTTTTTCCCTCTCTCCTTTCACACCTTTCTCTTTCTTTTCTCTTCCTCCCTCCCTTCCCCTTCCCCTCCCCTTCCCCCCCTTTCCTCCTCCTCCGTCTTCCACCTCTTCCTTCTCCTTCCCTTCACCCTTCCTCTCCTGTCCTCTATGCCCCTTTCCCTCCTCTTCCTCCCTTCCTCACTTTACTCTCAACCGCCTCCTACCTCCCCTCTTCACCCTACTCTCTGCCTCCTACCTCCCTCTCTTCCTCCCTCCTCCTCCCTCTCTTCTTTCTCTTCTCCCCCCCTCCCCTCCTGCCCTTCTCCTCCTCCCTCCTCCCCTCCTTCTCCCTCCCCCTCACCATTTGCCAAGTTTAGGAGCCGTTGTTTGCCGGGCGTGGCGTTGTCGCATGCCGGCCGGGCGTCAAGTTTACCTGCGCGACCCCCTCATTACCGTTTTGTACAGGTGGGCTCGTTTGTCCCTTGCGATTTATGGTGGAAAGAAAGATTTTTCTTTTCTTTTTTTTCTTTTGTGGAGTTTTTTTTTTCAAGGGTTTGAGTGGTCGCGATTCGGGGGGATTTTTTTTTTTTTTTTTTTTTTTTTTTTTTTGGGGGGGGGGGGGGCTTTTCTCCAGGGGTTTGTGTGGGTAGTTTGTCCCCCCGTGATTTATGGTGGAAAGGTTTTGGCTTGTTCTTTGGGGTGGGGATTTTCTTGAGGGGTTTTGGGTGGGTCGTTTGTCCCCCGCGATTTATGGTGGAAAGTTTTTGGCTTGTTCTGGAGGGGGGGGGGGGGGCTTTTTTCAAGGGTTTGAGGGAGTCGTTTGTCCCCCGCGATTTATGATGGAAAGTTTTTGGCTTATTCTTGAGGGGGAGGGGGTCTTTTTTAAGGGTTTAAGTGAGTCTTTTGTCCCCTTGCGAGTTATGGTAGATTTTTGTTTTCCTTCTTTTTTTAAGTGTTAGTGTGGGTTCATTCCCTATGATCTATGGTTGGAGGAAAGTTTTTTTTATTGTTTATGATTAATTTATTATATTGTACATACAGTGCATATGATTGTATGGCTTTGTGCTAGCTTGCTTTCTACTTCAGGGGTTGTGGCAAATGTAGGGGGAGAGGAGGGAAAGGTTGTTTCTTGACCGTGTCGTTAGATATTGTTTTTCAACGATTTTTTATTATCACTCTCTCTCTTTCTCTCTCTCTCCTTCTCATTTCATTTCATTCCATTTCATTTCATTTCTTTAACTTTTCCTCTCTCTCTCTCCTCTCTCCACTCACACACACACCCTCTCTCTCTCACCCCCCCCCCCCTCACTGCTACTTCCTCCTTTCCCTCCTCCCTTCTTCCCTCTCTGTTTCTAGCCCTCCCCTTTCCCTCCCACTGCACCTCCACCCTTCCTCCCACTCCACCCCATCAGTCGCCGTCCAGACATACTCAGAGACAGACCCCTGCAGACATCCGCTTTCGAGGGAACAACGAGAGAGAATAGATGACTGATTCATTATCAAGATAGAAGCCGATGTACACAAGATAGCGCAAGATATAGAGTTCTACTCCCCTGCCCCCCCCCCCTCTCCCCCTTCCCCACTGTCCTTACTCCTACCCACTACCCCTCTCCCGGCTTTTGCTTTAACTCAACCTAACCTCCCTTCCCCCTTTCTCCTCCCCTCCTTCTCCTCCCCTCCTCTATCCTCCTCTCCTCTCTCCTCCTCTCCTCCTCTCCTCCTCTCCTCTCTCCTCCTCTCCCTATCTCTGATATCGTGATGGGACTATTGTATCTGCACTTTCATTGTGTTGTTCGTTCGTATTCTCGTTCTAACATTGTTTTATTTATTGCTTTACTTTGATCTCGCTCTAGTTGTCTTTGTTTCTCTTCCTATGGTTTCCTTTTTGTTCTCCACCCAAGCTTGTTTTTTTCTTTTTTGTTAATAATAGGGCCTAATAACAGGTCATCACAAGTAAGTGAAATGTGGCACCCACGGGCCGTAGAGTTCGTTACTTTATTTCTTTTTCTTCTTTCTTCTTCCTCTTCTTCCTCTTCTTCCTCTTCTTCCTCTTCCTCTTCCTCTTCCTCTTATTTTCATTTTCATTATCATCATCATTATCATCATCTTTATCATATTGTAATTATACCTCCTTTCTTGCTATTCATGTTCATTTTCTTTTTTTCCTCCTCCACCTTCTCCTCCTCCTTCAGCGTATTCTTGTTGTTTAATTGTTACTGATGATTAATAGTTTTATTCCTCTTTTTACATAAACTATTACAATTATTATTGTTTTCTTGTTATCATCATTACCGTCACTACCACTATTATTACTGTTGTTATTAAAATAATAATAATAATTTCGATGATAGAATGATAATAATGTTGATAAGGATAAGAATAGTAATGATGATAACACGGATGATACTATTAATTATTGTATTTAGAGATATATATAATGTTTACATTTTACAAAAGAAAACACAACAAAGGCTTTGGAAAGAAAGCAAGAGATGAAGAGGGGGAAGTGGGGGGAGGGAGGTTAGAGAGGGGAGGAGGAGGAAGGGGGAAGGATATGGGGGGAAGGAGGTTTGAGAGGGGAGGAGGAGGAAGGGGGAAGGATATGGGGGGGAGGGAGGTTTGAGAGGGGAGGAGGAGGAAGGGGGAAGGGTATTGGGGGAGGGGAAGGAATAAGAGGCGACCCAATCACCAGTAATTATTCATAATGAAAGTGGAGAGCTCGGTCGTTCAATACGCTACTCGTCGCTCGCAGCCAGAGAGCGAGAGTTCCTTTGGCGGTCGGGGGAGGGGAGGGGAGGGGCTTGGTGGGGTCTAACACGACCTGGTGTGTCCGTTTCCGAAGAGCGTTCTTTTCGTGGCGAGTGGCGGGGCAACTTCTCTTTATTCGCGTTGTTTTCTTCTCTCTCTCTCTCTCTCTCTCTCTCTCTCTCTCTTACTTTTCCCTCTCTCTGTGTGTCTGTTTCTTTCATTCATCTATTCTCTTAACACAGACAGACATCATTGCATTCAGTTCTGAATAATTTTCCTTTCACATAACTACACATAAGAAAAGAGAAGAGGATTAGAGAGAGAGAGAGAGAGAGAGAGAGAGATTAAAGATAGCCTTTTTATGTCAAGGGGAAGCGCATTTTGAAACACTACTTAGCCTTAAATGATTCTTCTTAATTTAGACGCGACAATTAAAAGAGGTTCGTGACATTGGTTACCCTCCCCCTTTCATACACCCCTCCACCCCTCCGCCCCTCCACCCCCAGGAACGACGAACTGCAGTAGTGATATATTTACCTTGTTTTCTTTCTTATTTATTCTGTTTTTTTCGGCGCTGTTTGCACTCGTGTAGGAGTAGACAAAGTTGTGTAGATTAGCCAGTTCATATTCCCCGCTCCGGCGTGTATGTGTGTATGTGCGTGCGTGTGTGTGTCTGTAGCACAGCTGCGCCCGTCGCTCGCCCGGCGTCGCTCGGGGCTACTTTCGCCTGCTTCGCGCGCGACGGAGCCCTCTCAGGACGGCTCACTCTTGGGCGTCTGGCAACCATGTGGGCGTCATGAGGATGCCGCCCGGCGTCGAAGAGTGCGTTAACCGCCCTCGGTTCCCATGGGTGCGCGACAGGAGTCGTTCGTCGAGAAATTGGGCGGAAGGGTCCCGTGAGGCCGGTGGCGTGGCGCGGAAATGTGATCCTTACGGCGCGCGAGCCATGTTGTTTACACGTTGCCAGGCAACCCGGGACGCCGTCGCCCAGGCAGCGCGAGCGCCACACGGCCTCGCACCTGCACTCCTCGCACACGTGTTTCCGCCCACCGCCCACACCTGTCTCGCCCCACGCAGCTGTCCTTGCGTTCCTCGGGCGGGTGACGCGTGTCGCGGGCGGCCGTGAGAGAAGAGGCAAGGTGACAGTGCCGGGGCCATGTGGCAGCACGCCCACTGGAGTCGCGGGGCCGCCCACCTCCGCCTGCAGCACACGGGTTTCAACGCCCATACCTGCAGGACTGCTGTTGCCGCCGCCGCTGCCGCCGTGTTACCGTACGTACCGAAGGCACCGTGCCCCTCATACCAGCACTCTTGCCAGCCAGTGCCTTCGTCAGCGTGGCTCACGCCCATCGGAACCGAGGCGCTTACCACCCGCGCCCGTCATCCTCCGCCATCCCTCACTCTTCATCTCCCTCGCCGCTCCTCTCGCTCTCTTTCTGCTTGTTTTTCTCTCATTCACCTTCGCCGTTGTCATATGTCATCACTGCTACCATCACTATCGTCATCATCATCATCATCATCATCACCTCCGTAGACCTTCTCAGAAAGTGATTTTATCTTCAACGCCGCAGTGAAATTCGCGGGAAGTGAAATTCGTCTTCGGTATTGTTTGTGTTTATTGGAGTGCGTCCTTATGTGCATTGGCGAATGCATGTGCTAGTAGGCGCGCGTGAATTTCTGTTTGCGGTCGTGTGTGTGTGTGTGTGTGTGTGTGTGTGTGTGTGTGTGTGTGTGTGTGTGTGTGTGTGTGTGTGTGTGTGTGTGTGTGTGTGTGTGTGTGTGTTTTTCAGTGTCCCACTGTATTTACTTTGTGCGTGCATGTTCATGATTTTTTTATGAATGTATCTGCCACTCTTTATAAGTGCGTGTGTTCATTGTGGTTGTTTGTGTGTGCGGTGCGTGCGTGCGTGTGTATGTTTGTGTGTGTGTGTGTGTGTTTGTGTGTGTGTGTATGTATGTGTATATGTATGTATGTATGTATGTGTATATGTATGTATGTATGTATGTGTATGTGTATGTGTGCCTGGTGAGTAATTGTGTGCGTAAGCATATAGCAAAGACAAGACCTAACCATGAAGTCCAGGAGTATAATGAAGCACATTTTTCAATAAGCCTATGACGTGTATGGCGCTTATCCTGCAATTAGTGTGTGCGTATATATATTTTTGTATCTGTGCCATAAAGTTTTTTTCTTAAGGAGTAAATATGCGTATCCATGTGCATATGCGTGTTTATACACCATTGTTAACAGTTGTACGTGTGCATTTTTGCTGCTTGCATGCGTGGACGTAGAGAGCCGCAAGAGCCTGTCGCTTCATTAGTGCCTGACTTCAGAGACGGACACAGTGTCACTGACAAATGTTCCTGGCGGTAATTACGGCCGCAACGCAACATTAGTGTCGTAGCCGTGTCCGCTGGCGTATTTGCCGTCCGTTAATTTGTCACCCGAGTGGTTTCGCGAGGTGTAGTTTGATTGTCGGGGGCGGTGGGGCGGGGAGGGGGGGGGGGGTGAATGGTATCCGTAGGAGTACTTCCGGAGGTTTGGTCGTCGTCATCAACATCATCTTTTTTTATCTTCATCTTTATCTTCATCATCATCATCATCGCTGTTGTTATTATTTATTGTTATCGATTATTATCATTAGTAGTAGTAGTGGTGGTAGTAGTAGTAGTGTTTGGAATATCTCTGTTATTACTATTGTTACTTTCTTTAATGCTATGATCACTGACTATTTTTATAGTGAGGACTGATATGTTATGACGATTCTGATATTGTGATTGATGTGATATTGATAGCAAGTAATGGTATGATGAGAAGGGGAATTATGTTGAGAATGTTAATGAATAGAGCTAATCGTGACCATGTTTTCGTTGCAGTGTGATGATGAGTGAGGGCGGCGGAGCGGAGGTGCGCGGAGAGGGCGGCGTGGGAGGCGAGGCCGCCCGCGCGCCCGCGGTGCGACAGGCGTGGCTGCACCACCACCACGACAAGCATCCACAGGACCACCAGCGCTTGACCCACGAGGCAGAGGAAGAGGAGGAGGAGGAGGAAGAAGAGGAGGAAGAGGAGGAGGAGGAGGAGGAAGAGGAAGAAGAACAAGAAGAGGAAGAAGAAGAGGAAGAGGAGGAGGAGATGGGTGATGATGAAGAGGAGTGCGAGGAGGAGTCTGCGGGCGCGGGAGGCGGCGGCGGCGAGGTGGTGGTGGTGGGCGGCGGCGGCGCCACCACGCTGTACAGCCGCGAGGACGGCGCCACGGTGCTGGAGGCGGCGGACGGGACCACGACGGTGCTGCGGCCGCGCTCGCTGCCGCCCGCACAGCGCCTGACGGTGACGGTGGAGGGCGGCGAGGGCGGCGTGATGGCGGCCGAGGGCGTGACGGCCATCGTAGACGGCCAGGCGGGCACGGCCACGCTGGTCGAGGGCGCCGAGGTGGTGCGCACGCTCGCCGTCTCCTACGCCACCCCCATCCTGCACCACGTGTTCCTGCAGGCCGCCCCCGCCACCGCCGCCACGGCTTCCGCGCACGCCCACACTGCGCTCCTTCACTCCTCCCACACGCCCGCGACCCCCCACGCACCTCCGCCACCCCCCAGGAGGCCGCCCACCATTCTCTCCTCCGCAACGCCTATCATTCTGCAGGCGGCGAGGGCGGCCGGAAAGGTGAGACCATGGGCGTGATGCTCTCCTCTCTGTTTCTAGCTGTGCTCCCCACTCCTAACTATCGGCGTCCCCTTTCCTCGTTTTCCGTCCTGTTCCATCTTTTTAGTCTCTCTTCCCTCCTCCCTCCTCTTTCCTCTTTCCTCCCTATTTTCTCCGCTATTCTTCCCACCCTCTCTCCTTCCCTCCACTTTCTCCTTTTGTTTCTTTCTCGTCACGTCTTTCCATCCTCTCGCCTCCCTCCTCTTTCCTTCCTACTTCCTCATTTTCCTCTCTTCTTCCCCTCCTCTTTCCTTCCCTACTCTCGTTTCGTCTTTCCACCCTTTCTTCTCCCTCATCTTCCCCCCTTACTGCCAACCTCCCTCTCTTCTATCTCTTCTAATCCTCCTCTTTTATTTCCCCTTCTTTTCTTCCTCTCTTCTTTCCCCCTCCTCTTCCTCCTCTCTTCTTTCCCCTCTTCTCTGTCCATCTACGTGCGGGTCCTACTCCTCGCGTGTTTGTCCTTCTTCCCTTGTAAGCAAGAATAGAAAGATGGCAAAAGTGGAGGTAATAAAGTACGTAAGGCTCATCACTTTGTCGTGTGTTCGGAGGGGGAGTGTGTGTGTGTGTGTGTGTGTGTGTGAGAGAGAGAGCGCGCGCGAAAGAGAAAGGAATGAATGAATGAATGAAGGGAGGGAGGGAGGAAAGGATAAACTATAAAGAGGAGAAGCGAGGATAGGAAGGAAGGGAAAGAATAAGTTGGGGTGAGAATGGAAAGGATGGAAAGAGAGTGAATGTAAGGGAAGAGAAGAGAAGGGACGAAGGGGAAAGAATATAAAAAATAATGGAAACTGGGAAAGAGAAGGAAAGGAATAAAGGGAAGATAAAGCTATGAAAAGAGGGAATGAGAAGGGAGGAAATGAAGGGGAAAGGAAGATAAAAATAAATGAAAGGAAGGAGGGACAGAGAAGAAAGACAGGAAGGGTAGGGAAGGGATAGAAAGAGACGAGACACAAGAGAAAATGGAAGTGAAGGGAAGAGAAGAGAAGAGAAAGGAAAGATGGAAAGAGCAAAAAAGGAAGAAAATGGGGGGGGGGGGGTAATAGACAGGCGTGTGCGTATGTGAGAAAGGAGGGAAGTGTGTGAATGCGTGCGCGTGTTGGGTTATGTGTGTACGTCACAAGGTATACACATCGATAGGCGACCAATCATCGTCGAGGGACCGGTAAATCGACGCTTCCGATTGGCCGGCTCTGGAGGGTCCTGGCGTCCGAGCGAGTGGTAGTCATTCAGTGGTTACCTGGCGAGGGGAAGGGAGGGGAGGGGAGGGGGGGGGGTGATGGATGATGATGGTAGTGGTAATGGAGAGGATGGGGTTGGGGGGGGGGGGGTATGATGTTGATGGTGATGAGTTTTAAGTTGAGGGAAAAGGATGAGAGTGATAATGATGGTGATGATGGTGCGGTTTAGGTTGAGGGGAAAAGAGCGCGAGTGATGAGGATGGTGATGATGGTGATAGTGATGATAAGGTTCTGGTTAGCGTGATGACGGTGATGGTGATTTAATTGATGGTGGTGATAGTAATGGTGATAAGGTCGTGATTAGAATTGTTCACTCTCAGTCATGCCTCCCCTTCTCAGTCTCGGGAGAGAGGATCGGGGGGGGGGGGGGGGAGTAGCAAGAGATAAAGAAACAGAAAAGAGAAAGAGGGGAGAGAGGAAGAAGGGGAGAAGCGGAGGACGGCGGGGAGAAAAAAAAGGGAGAGAGTGAGACACGAGTCGAAAATACATACAGATCCCCCCAAAAAGGCGAGGAAGAGAAAGAAGAAGGAGAAGAAGAAGACGACGACGAAGAAGAAGAAGAAGAAGAAGAAGAAGAAGAAGAAGAAGAAGAAGAAGAAGAAGAAGAAGAAGAAGAAGAAGAAGAAGAAGAAGAAGAAATAGAAAGGAAGAGAGAGAATTGGGGAGAAGGGCGCGAGGGTAGATTGGAAAGGTAAATATTGGGTTAGAGAGAGTGAGAGTGAGAGTGAGAGTGCTTCAGGGAGGAAGGGAGGGAAGGAGAGAGATAGTGTGTGGGTGTGGATTTGTGTGTGCGTATATGTGCGCTTGTAGTCCATGTCTGTGAGTGAATGTGTGTACATGTGTCTCAGAAACCCTCGAGTGATAAGAGGCTTTGAGCGATAAGAGATACTCGTCGCCTGGAATATGGACTGTTGGGCGTTTCTCTCTCTATCTCTCTCTCTTATTCTCTCTCTCTCTCTCTCTCTCTCTCTCTCTCTCTCTCTCTTTATTTCTGTTTTTTTTCGCTCTATTTCGCTGTTTCTCTCTCTTCCTTCTCCCCTCCCCTCTCTCCCTCCCTCTCTCCCTCTCCTTCCCTTCTCCTTCCTCTCTTCTCCCCCATCCCTCTCTTCCTCTCCTTCCCTTCCTCCCTCCCTCCCCCCTCCCCTTATTCCTGACCATCTGCATCCCCACTCCACCGCCCACCTTCCGTAACATCAGGCAGTTACTAAGCAAAGATATGTGCGTGTGCGCATATATATTAAACTTACACGCACACCAGAGTGGACACACCCACTAACGGTCACGGGTACACACACTTTTTTTCACATTCTTGTCTATTCTTCAATTTCCTTTGCAATTGCCTTCGGCTGAGGAATGCAGCCAGCATTGTAATCCATTCCTCATCAACGTCTTCCCCTCCTCCTCCTCCTTTCCCCTCCCCTCGCCCTCCCCATTCCCACCTATTAAGGATACCCCTCCCCTTCCCCCGTCCTCCTCTTGCCTACTCCTTCCCTCCCTCCCCTCCCCTCCCCTCCCCTCCCCTCCCCTCCCCTCTCTACACTATCCACCCTTCCTCTCCCCTGCTTGCGGAGGTTATCCACTCCCACACCTCCCCTCCCCTCCATCCTCTCTTATCCTTCAGGGGCCTAAGTGTCGTCGTAGGATTTATGGACCTTTGGAATCCCTCGTTTGGAATTCTAGATTGACCTGTCGCTTTTGTGTGAGTGAGTGAGTGAGTGAGTGGACAAGGGACTGAGTGAGTGAGTGAGTGAGTGAGTGAGTGGTGAACAAGGGACTGAGAGAGGGAGGGATAGATGTGGGGGTGGAGGGTTCGTTAGGAAGCGAAGAAGAACGGGAAAACCAGAAGGAGAGTGGTAAGTAGCGAAGGAGAGGAAAAAAAAAGAGAGAATGAGGAGAGAGGGAGATGACGGGCGAGGAGAAATACATTTACTCACGGGAATAAACACCTTTTTTTTTCATTAACGCTGACCTTATCTCACTCTCTTCTACACGATGGACAAACCTGACCTCCTTTTACGTTTAAGGAAAGCGCTTAATCCGTATGCTAGGCCTCCCTATTCTCTCCCTTCTCTCCAGTTCTCTCTGTCTCTCTGTCTGTCGTATAAGCCCCCCTGATCTCTCTCTCTCTCTCTCTTTCTCTCTCTCTCTCTCTCTCTCTATCTCTCTCTCTCTCTCTCTCTCTCTCTCTCTCTCTCTCTCTCTCTTTCTCTTTTTTTCTCTCTCTTTCTCTCTCACTATTTCTCTTTTTCTTTCTCTCTATTTCTCCCTCTCTCACTCACTCACTCACTCTCTTTCTATCTCTCTCTCTCTCTCTTTCTATCTCTCTCTCTCTCTTTCTCCCTCTTTCTATCTCTCTTTCTCCCTCTTTCTATCTCTCTTTCTCCCTCTTTCTCTCTCTCTTTCTCCCTCTTTCTCTCTCTCTCTCTCTCTCTCTCTCTCTCTCTCTCTCTCTCTCTCTCTCTCTCTCTCTCTCTCTCTCTCTCTCTTTCCTCTCTCTTCTCCCTCTCTTCTCCCTCTCTTTTCTCTCTCTCTTTCGGGGATGCTCGTGACGGTGCCATTCATTAAGTTCATTCATGCATCATCCATTTGCATTTTACTCATCCGTTCATTTGTGATTCATTAACCTGGTCAATTAAGGTGCAACAGGGAGGGAGGGAGAGGGGCGAGAGAGAGAGAGAGAGAGAGAGAGAGAGAGAGAGAGAGAGAGAGAGAGTCATATAATCATCGTTGGTCTGCAATCAGTGATGAGTATTCCATCAAATTGCAACTCCAACTTCCTTGCATTAATATTGCACCCGGGCATAAAATTGACTCGGTGAAAACGTAAAGTTAGTAATGTATAAACTTTGACCTTGTCTTTAACATACCTTGATTCGGGTGTTAACATGTCTTGCGCATTGTTGCAATTGCTCACCGTGATTATGCAATATCTTGTTCATGCATTAAGTTTGCAGGTCAGTGTATTGCTCGTCTGGCCGAGAGAACGGGACCGGAATTTTTGTTCATGGGGAGTGTCGTTTCTTAAGACTTTGTAGAGTTTTGGTGATCGATATATACGCGAATTATATATTGCATTGCTTTTGAAGCCATGCAGTAATGGCAATGTGATTGTGTTTGTGAATGATGCAGTACAGTTATTTTGTTTATTTGTTTAGTGTACTTAGTCCTGTTTCTTCACCTACTTTTTTCTTTTTAGTCCTGTTTCTTCAATTTTCTTCAATTAGTCAACTACTTTTTCCTTTCTTTTTTTTCCTGAATGGAACTGTCGCATTACGGGAAACGTTTTCCCCTAAACCTTTGAAACGTTTTCGAATATAAACATTTTCGACTTTTATTTCCCCATAAAAGTGCGCGTGTTAACAGAGTCGTTTCATCGTCATATATATGCATTATACGTTTGGGAAATTAAGGATTGGCTGGTCACGTGTCAGCGGGAAGGGGGGGGGGGCGGCGAGTGAGTGGGGGGTACTTATATTTATGCTATTAATGAAAAGAAAATCTTGTTTATGATTTTGTTATTTGTCGTTTGTCTTCTGTTCTTTATGTTCATTTTATTGTTAATGTATATATATTTTTTTATATTTATATTTATCTTAATTTACATATTGTTTTTATTTGAGTTTAATAGTTTTATTTAATTTTTGCCATCTTTCTTTAATGTCACTGCTGTCTGTGTGTTTATCTTGCCCTGTCTTGTTTTTAATGTCTATGCCATTGGTTGGGGTGCGCATAGTCCTTATTGCTATGGTGCGTAAGGGCGATATTTCGACTTGGCGCTAGCAAAGATATGAGCAGTCATCACCGCCCTTTCCCCTCCACTCTCTATCTTCCCCTCTATCCACCACTGTCCCTCTTCCGTCCCCCCCTGTACCTCCCTATCACCTCTCTCTCAACCCCCTATCTCCCCTCTCTCCCCTCTCCGTATTTCCCTGTAACCTCATATCGCCCCACCCCCTCTCTCTCTCTCGCCTCCTGTACTCCCAACCCCTCCCCTCCCCCTCTGTTTCTCTCTTTTCCTCCCCTTCCCCACCCCCGCCTATTCCCTTGTACCCTCTCTCCCTTTCCCCCCCCCCCTTCTTTTCCCTCTTCCCCTCTCCTCCTACTCCTACCCCCCTCGCACGTGCATGTGTTCTCGCTTGCCGATTATAATGTCCGGTAAAACAGGTAATTTTCGCGGAGTCGAAGTTCGATCACTCTCGGGCCGGCTGTTGCAAGTTGGGGTTGGTGAGGAGGAGGAGGGAGGGGGGGGGGGCTCTTACGGTTATGGCGCTCTCTTGCACGCACGCACGTGTATCCCTTTTATCCTAGTCTTTCTGTTTTTTTTTTCTGTTTCTCTGTCGTTTTACCTTTTGTTTTCTCACTCTCTTTCTTTCTTTCTCTTCCTTTTTTTTCTCTCTCTTTCTCTCTCTCTCTTTCTTTCTCTTCCTCTCTCTCTCTTCCTTTCTCTTCCTTTCTTTCTCTTCCTCTCTCTCTCTGTTTCTTTCTTTCTCTTTCTTTCTCTTTCTTTCTATTTCCCTCTCTCTCGCTCTCGCTCTCGCTCGCCATCCCCCCCCTCTCCCCACACCACTTATCGCGCACGTGCCACCTCTTTTCTCCCCTCCTGCCTCCCCTCTTTCCCCTCTGTGATGGACACCTCCCCCCTCCTCCCCCCTCCTCCTCCCTTCCTCCGTCAAAACGACACCATTTGTTGCTGTTTGTTTATTGAAAAAACGCTTGTAATGAATCACCTTTTTTCCTTATTTATTTCATTTCTTTTTCATTTTCTTCGTTTTTTTCTGCTTTTCCTTCACATTCTCCCACTTAATTATTGTTCAGCGTTTTCTCTGGTAAAGGACCAGCCCCCCCCCCCCCCACACACACACACACACTTCCCTCCCTCCACCTACCCACCCCATTGGCTTCTTTGCGTAGCGTGAGAATGGTTTGTTGCTCTTTTTATTTTATTATTTTTTTTTTATTGTATTCTTGTTATTGTTATTGCTGTTGCTATTTTGCCAGTTTTTCATATGTCCCGCTGCTTATGTATATTCGCGCCTTTTTTTTTGGCGCGTATCCGGCCCTCTAGCGGGCGATACTGGAACTCTTTGATTCGTTGTTTGACTCATTGGTAAGATTATTTTTGGTCGATTTTTTCGCGTCGATAGGTGGGTGGAACTGTATTTATATTTCATAATTTCTACCTTTCCTTTTTTTCTTGTTCTCTTCAACCTTGTTTATTTCGTCTTCTTTTTATTTTATTTTCTCTCTGTTATTCTCGTCTCTTCGTCTCTCTCTCTCTTTTTCTTCTCCCTCTCACTTCTCCACCTTTTCCCCCTTTTCCTCCTCCTCCGTCTCCTCTTCCTCCCCTTCTCTCCCTTCTTCTCCTCTTCTTCCTCTTTTTCCACACTCCTCCACCTTATTCTCCTCCTCTTCTTCCACCATCTTTCTCCTCCTCCTCCCCTGCCTCCTTCCTCTCGTCTCCCCCTCCTCCTCCTCCTCCTCCTCCTCCTCCTCCCCCCCTCCCCCCCTCCTCCTCCTCCTCCTCCCAACCTTTCTTCCTCCTCTCCTCCCGTCCATCCATCCATCCATCAATCAATTTATCGTATGGCTCTCTCGGCGCCAGCGTGGCTCTCGGGCGTGAAGGAGGTGCCGTTGGGGAGCCGCTTTTTGTGCCGCCCTTTGTCGAGGGAGGTCATCGCGGTCTCGGTCGGTCGTCTCGCGTGGCGCGGGGAGAAAGTGTGGGCTCGGGGAATGGCAAGGTGGTACCACGCGGGAGGGGGGGGGCGGTTTTTGAGGTATTTCTTTTTTTTCCCCCTCGGTCGTGCTGCGGTTCCCTTGCTTCTAGGAGAGAGTGTGGGCCCGGGTGAGAGGAATCGAGGTGCCGGCCTGACCCACACAATCTCGCCCATCCTCCCTCACAACCCTCTCTCTCTCTCCCTCTCTCTCCCTCTCTCTCTCCCTCCCTCTCCCTCCCTCACCCTCCCCTCGCGGCTCGATCACCGACGCCGAAATTAATATGTCGCCTAAGTTGTAATATTAGTGACTACGTATTCTAGGGGGAAATCAGTCTCCGGAGTGGAGGTAGGGGGAGGGGAGGGATGAGGGGGGGATAGAGAGGGGGAAGGGGGGCATTGGGTCAGGGAAAGGATATGGAAGGGGGTGTTTGAGGGAAAGGAGGGAGATGGATAGAGGTTATTGAGGAAAAGGAAGAGGAGGGAAGGAGTGGCGTTAAGGGTAAAGTAGGGGAAGTGGAGGGAGGGAGGGTGGGAGGGAGGGACGAAGAGAAGGTATGATGTTGATGTTTTTGTCTTTTGTCTGCCATGTTATTGTATATGCTTGTGTGCGTGTGTGTGTGTTCAAATAA
>BOPN01000333.1:268988-278988 GCA_017312705.2 Penaeus japonicus
TCTGTTTCTGTCTGTCACTGTCTTTCTGACTTTGTCTGTCTGTGACTTTCCTGTGTGTTCATCCATGTTTGTTTGAAAATATAGAAAAATTTTCCTCTTTCATCTCTCTCTCTCTCTCTCTCTCTCTCTCTCTCTCTCTCTCTCTCTCTCTCTCTCTCTCTCTCTCTCTCTTTCTCTCCGCTCTGCCTCATCCCCCTTAGTGTGTTTACGTATTTATTCATTTATATTTCTCTCTATCTATATTGATACCCGATCAATGTTTCTTAATCCATTCATTTAATCCATGAGTACAACTTCATGGCTTCATACATATCGTGTCTTTAATTCAATTACCACCGTATTTGAAGTGGTATCAGCACTTAATATATAAATTTAGAGATTTCTTTCGCACGTGTGGAGTGCCATGGAGTTTGAAATGAATGTCGGCGAGAATAGTAATAATAATGACAATGATCGTGATGATTGTGCTAAAGATGCAGGTTGCCTAACGAGCGCGTGTCCCCCCACAGCACGATGAGAGTGGGAGACTGCTTGGGCTGGTGGCCGGCGTCGGTCCCTCGTCCTGCTCCTCCAGCAGCTCCACCACTATCACCACCAGCAGCTGCGGGGCATCGACGGGGGGCGCGGACCCCCTGCTCCCCCCGCGGCCGATCCACCACGCCGTCGCGCCACCGCCGTCGTCCTCCTCGACGGTGGCCATCACGACGGCCCTCTCGGCGTCGGCGGCGCTGGCCCTGACGTCGTCGACCTCGGCGTCGTCCTCGTCGGCTCCTTCGCCCTCCCTGTCGCCGCCCCCTTCGCTGTCGCCGCCTTCGTCGTCGTCGTCGTCGTCATCATCGTCGTCCTGCTCTGCCTTGGGCTCCTCCTGCGGCTCCAGGACGGACGACGAGCTCACGTCGCTCTCGTGGCTCCAGGACTCCAACCTGCTCAGAGGTCAGTGCAACTAGGAGTTATGTTCTCATTGCTCGAGTTTCCTCTCCACCGCCTTCTTCGCCTCCTCCTCATCCACTTATTCATCCTCCTTCTCCCTCTTTCCTGTCCTCCTCCTCCTCCTCCTCCTCCTCCTCCTCCTCCTCCACTTGTTCCTTCTCTTTGCTATTGTTATTAGTGTTATTAGAGTGTTATTAGTGCTGTACTTTGAAGGCGGACGACACGCTGCCTTGCGGTGGAGTGACAGCTTCCCTTATACTTTTGGGAATATATTTCGTTTGTTAATTTACTTATATTTCTGACTACGGTAGCGTGATGGGAATGTTATTACTGTTGGTCTGTCTCCCTTCCTTCCTCCCTCCCTCCCTACCTCATTCATCTTCCCATCTACGCCCTTTATCCCTTTTTCTTTCTCTCTTCCTCTCTCCTCATTCTCTCCTAATTCCTCATTCCTCATTCTTCCCTCCTCTCTCCTGCCTCCGCACTCCTTTACCCTTTCACTTAGTCCCTTTCTCTCCTTTTCTTTCTCCCTTCGTCCCTCCTCCCTCCCTCTTCCCACATTCATCCCTCTTCCTTCCTTCCTCCTACTACTACCCTCTCACCTACTACTTTTCTTCATCCTTCTCCCCATCTTCCTCCCTCTCTTCACACTTCACACTACCTCTCCCTCTCCCTCTCCCTCTCCCTCCCCCTCCCCCCCCTCCCCCCCCCTCTCTTACTCCCTTCCCCTTAGGGATCGGCTCTAATGCAGAGCAAACAAATTTTCGTTAATTATCTGCTTGCAAACCCTAGCCACGCGCATTGGTGTGTGTGTGTGTGTGTGTGTTTGTCTTTGTTCATGTTTATTTGTTTGTGTGCACGCATCTACATGTATATATGTGTCTATGTATGTGTCTGTGCATATTTTTTATTATTTGTATTTGTCTAAGGGCGCATATATCCTCATGTACGCATTCATGTCTGTACGCATGAGTGCCAGAGTGCCATCTAATGAGCCCGCAACACCTTGACACCTGAAACCCGCAGTTGGGTAATAAAAATCACATCCTCTGTTCTATGGCACGCAACCCCTCGCCCCTCCCCCTCTCTCCTCCTTATTTCATCCTCCTTCTTCCTTTCTCCATTCTCCCCCACGTATCCTCTTCTCGTCCTCGGCCTCTATCTCTCTCCCTCCCTCCCCCCTCCCCCCCCTCTCTCTCTCTTTCTCCCCCCCCCCCACCCTCAGCTCTGCCTTCCTTTCCTATCCCTTATTTACTTCCTCCACTCTCCCTTATCTCCTCTTCACTCTCCTCTCACCCTCCTCTTTCCTCCTCTTTACTCGCACCCTGCCCTCTTCTTACCCTCTCTCTCTCTCCTCCCTCATCCGTCTCTACCACCCCTCTATCCCCTCCCTCGTCCATCCTACCATCCTACCCTTTCCTTGCCCTCTCTCCCATCTGGTTTTCTCCACTCTCTCCTCCCCCTCCACCATCGTTTCTCCCACTCCCTTCGTCCTTTCTACCCTCTACCCTCGGCCCTCTCCCCTCTCTACCCTTGGCCTTCTCCCCTCTTCCTCCCCTTCCTCCCTTTTATCACGTCTCCCCTTATTCTCCCCTCCTGTCTTTCCACTTATACTCGCGTATTTTCATGCCTCCTTCATTTTTAAATTTTGTACATTTTATTATTATTATTTCTTTCTTTTTTTTCGTCCTCACGTCATTTTGCCGTTCTCGAGTTTCCTCGAGGAGATAGAGAAGGGATGAGGGGAGGACAGGGGAAGGAGGGAGGGGAGGGGTAAAAAAAAAAGAGGAGGATGAGGAGGCACAGGAGAGGATAGGCGGGAGCTTTAGGATGTGGGATCGAGGGTCGGGAAAGGTAAAGGGGAGGAGATAGGAAGGAAGAGGAGGGGAGGGTAAGGGGAAGTAAGGGAGAGAGAGCCTTGAACGAGGGGAAGAAGGTACGTCTCAAATAAATCATAAACAAGCGGTTATATCATTGTATTTTTTCTCTCTCTCTCTCTGCTTTCCTCCCTTGGAATAAACAGGAATACAGAAAGAAACAGGGGGAGGATAAAAGAGAGAGAAGGAAAAAAAAGAAAACAGATAGAGGGAGAGAGGTAGATAGACAAACTGACATACTCCAGCAGATAGACGAAGAAAACGATGAACAGAACATAGGAAGGGAGAGAGAGAGAGAGAGTGAGTGAGTGAGAGAGTGAGTGAGTTTGTGTGTGTGTGTGTGTGTGTGTGTGTGTGTGTGTGTGTGTGTGTGTGTGCGTGCGTGTGTGTGTGTCCGTGTACGAGTGTTAGTGTTTGTGTGAGTGATTTTCATCTTTCAATCGCTTCGTGTTTCTTTATTTCTTTTACTTCACCCCCACCCTCTTTTTTTCTTGTGATTATCGGTCGTCAATATAAGCATTATAACCGCCCAATAATGACTTCTACGATCGTCTTGACCTTTCCTTTTCTTTGTATTTTTATTTGTTTGATTCATGCGTGTGTGTTTGTGTACCTGTCTCTCTCTGTGTGTATGTGGGGATCTCAGTTTGTGTGTGTGTATGTGTGTGGTGTGTGTGTGTGTGTGTGTGTGTGTGTGTGTGTGTGTGTGTGTGTGTGTGTGTGTGTGTGTGTGTGTGTGTGTGTGTGTGTGCGTGTGCGTGTGCTTGTGCACTGTATATGTAAGTATGTTAGCTTATACTTGTATGTGAGTGTCCATGCGCTGGTGATTGCGTGCGGGGTCAGCTGAGGGCTGTCATTTCGATACAAGGTGGCCGATAGGTAGTTAGGCCTCGTCAGGGTTGCCAATTACACACGCACACCACTTTCCCCCCGTCCACTTCCCTCTCCCTCTTCTCACCCCTTTCTCTTATCCTTCTCCCCTTCCCCCTTTCTTTTCCCCGTCACCCCTTTCCCGTTTATCTTACTCTTCTCCCCTTCCCCCTTTCTCTTACCCGTCGCCCCTCCCCCTTCTCCTTCCCTTCCCTTCCCCTCTCCCCTTTTTCTTTTCTCTGCCCCTTCCCTGTCCCTCTTCTCCTTTCCCTATCCCCATCCCCTCTCCTTTTTTCCTTCCTCCCCACTCCCTTCATCACCCTTTTTCTCCGTAGTCACCTCTCCTCACCCTTCTCCCTCCCTCACCCTTCCTGCCCCTCCCCTGCCCCCCCCCCCTCCCCTTCCACCCGCCTTTCCTACCCATACAGTTTGCATTAAGTCAGATTAGGTTACATTGTTAGTCTGGTGTCGTTTTTAATTTCTTTTGTTTGTGTTCTCTGTTTGTGAGTATGTGTGCGCAAGGGGGAGGGAGTTAGTCAAAGCTTTTATTAATTGGATTTTTTTTTTCTTTTTTTGCGTTTGTTTGTGATGGTGGATATTTTTCGGCTTCTTTTGTATATATAGTAAAAGTCTGTCTGCTTCTCTTTCTCTTTCTCTTTCTTTCCCTCTCTCTCTCTCTCTCGCTCTCGCTCTCGCTCTCGCTCTCGCTCTCTTTCTCTATCTATCTATCTATCTATCTATCTATCTATCTATCTCACTATCTCACACACGCGCGCGCGCACACATACACACACGTGTGCACGCGTATACACACACGTCAAGAGTCTATCGATGTGCGCATTTACAGCACATAATCCATATTGTCCTGTATTGTATGTCCTTATATGCCTATATGTGCGTGTGCGTATGTATATGCGTGCGTATAATTGCACTTAAGTACTCACTCGGAAATGACAAGTCACGTGACCAAATGTTCCGTTTACATTTAGAAGTAATTTGTTTGTGTAACGTGTTTTTAAGGGTCCACAGTTAAAAAGGATGTACGGTTTTGTTGGATTTTTCGAGTAATTGATGATTTAGGAATTGATATATACATAATTATTGTAATGATAATGATTGTAATAATTACAATAGTAAGGATAATGATAATGATAATAATGGTGATGATAATATTGATAGTAATGATAATGATTAAGAGAGGAGAAAGAAACAAGCCTTTATAATATCAACCATTTTATAGTATTGTTACCGTTATCAAAATTCCGGTATCATTTTTTTGCACAGCCCGGGAGCCAGGTAGGGAGATAGGCCTATCCCGGTAGGAAGTGGTCGGAGGGTTAGGAATATGATAGGCTTACAACACCATGTTGGGGGGAGTTTAATTAGATGCACTTTTTTTTATGTCGTCAGGTTATGTGTGTGTGTGTTTGTGTGTGTGTGTTGTGCCCCTGTCATCGCCACTTTCTTTTTTATGTCTATCGTCCTCGCACTCGCTCTTCGCTCTTTCTGGGTCATGGCGCCCAACGGCTCTCGGTGGACTGGCAATCTGCACATCGGGAGTTTGATCACGCTGGCCAAGGGAGAGGGGAGGCAGGGGGAGGGGGAAGGGGAAGGGAAGTGGGAAGGGAACACATACATACACATACGCACGCACATAAAGTAGAAATGAAATATAAAGGTGGGAGTGTGTGTGTGAGAGAGAGAGAGTGGGGGGGGGAGAGAAGGAGGATTGCCGATAAAGAGAAAGAAAGAGAGGGATAGTGAGAGAAAGAAATAGAGAGAGAGGTAGGGACAGAGCGGGGGGGGGGAGGAGGGAGGGAAGGCGGGGGGCGGAAGGGTTGAGTGAAGGGCCAAGGAAGTGGCAGTTTACACGGAAGGAAATGTCTACCTCTGCCTCCTCCTTTATCTCCTCCACGTCACTTCTCGTCTTCATTTCCCTAATCTTTATTTTTTTAGAATCTCTTGTGTTTGGTTTTGATCTAGCCTTTTTTTCATTCTTAATTTTCCATCTATTACTTACTTTTTTCTCTTTATTTTGATTATTTGGTTATCTTTCTCGCGTTAGTTACTTTTGTTCTTTTTTGTCTTATTTATTTTCTTCTGTTGTTTTCTTTTGTCCTCTCCTCCTCTTCTTTCTAATCTTTTCCTCGTCATCTTCCTCCACCTCCTCTTCCTCCTCCTCCTCTTCCTCCTCCTCCTCTTCCTCTTCTTTATCTCTTCATTGCATTCTTCTCCCTCATCTTCATCGCGACCCTTCTCGTCTCTCGTTCCTACCTCCTCTCTTTCGTCGCCCCTTTAATTGCTGTGATTTTAGCATTGCATTCCATTGCCCTTGCGAGAAATTGCAATCTATGATGAGGGGGAGTGGAGAGAAACTTGGATGATTTATCATGAGAGAAAGACTATCGATAATCCTCTATCTCTCTCTCTCTTTCTCTTTTTCTCTCCCTGTCTCTCTTTCTCATTCAGATTCTCTCATTATTCCTATCTTATTCTCACTCCCTCTCCCTCTCCCTCTCTCTCCCTCCTTTCCTCATTTTTCTTTCTTCCTGTTCTCACTCATTTTTCCCTGCATTAGCATAATCGACGTACCATTAATCACATTTATGCTGTTGGTCAGAGCTCCTACTTCTCCCCCCTCCTCCCCTTCCTCCCCTTCCTCCCCTCCCTCCCCTCCCTCCCCTCCCTCACCTCAGTTCTCCCTCCTCCCTCTCCACTCACTCCCTGTAGCTGTAATTCCCTGTGTGGGTGGGTTTACATACATATTATATATGTGTATATATCTATATATATAGGGAGAGAGAGAGAGAGAGAGAGAGAGAGAGAGAGAGAGAGAGAGAGAGAGAGAGAAAGAGAAAGAGATAGAGATAGAGATAGATAGATAGATAGATAGATAGATAGACAGAAAGAGAGATAGACAGAAAGAGAGATAGACAGAAAGAGAGATAGACAGAAAGAGAGATAGACAGAAAGAGAGAGAGAGCGAGAGCAAGAGAGAGGGAGGTAAGAGGGTAAGGTCTCAGAGTGTCGCAACCCTGGCCAAATATTTCTTCAGAAGCGGTTCCCTTTCTCGGTAACCCTCTGGTGGATGTGATTTGTCTCGGGATGGTCGTGTTGTTGCTGTTGTTCTTGGTTGTTGACTGGGGGCCTGTTGCCTAGCGCGTCTTCTTGTTGTTGTTGTTCTTGTTGGTCTTGGGGGGTTGGTTGTTGTTGTTGTTTGTGTTTTTTTGGTTTTGTTTTGGTTTGGTTTGTTGTTTGTGGTGTTTTTTTTTTTTTTTTTTTTTTGTTTTTCTCTTTTTCTTTGTTTCTATTTCTCTCTTATATTCTTTCTTTCTTGTTTCCTCTCTCTCTCTCTTCTCTCTCTCTCTCTCTCTTCTCCTCTCTCTCTCTCTCTCTCTCTCTCTCCTCTCAACCCTCTCTTCTCCCTCTCTTGTTGACCTTTTTAATGTCTATTTAGTATATCGATTATTTTTTCCTTTCTTTCTTTGTTATTGTAGTTTTGTTGTTTACATGTCAGACATTTTTTTTTCAAATAAATGTAGTTTTATTCTTTTTGTTATCACACACACACACACACACAGACACACACACACACACACACACACACACACACACACACACACACACACACACACACACACACACACACACACACACACACACACACGAGTATGTATATGAGTGAGCATGTGTATGTGTTAGTGCATGTCTATGTGCACATGGACATATCAATGTACACATGTAAGTAAATAGCAACACACAAACACACACATACACAAGCACAACTCCCCCCCCCCACCCCACCCCACCCCCCGACACACACACACAACACACATAAAGAACCATTATTGTTCACTCATCTAAATCAGGCTTAAGCAACAAAGATTTTTATTCATGAGCCGTTGATTACGCAACCGTCTTGCAACAAACGGGGTGACGCTGAACCCATCTTGTTGCAGTGGATGAAATTTTTTGACCTCAGAGTCACTTCCGCTTGCGTGAGTAACATTCGTGGTCATTGATTTGCAATGAACTATGTTGTTTGTTGCGTTATAACAGTGTGTGTGTTTTTAGGTAGTTGTGTGTTTTTTTCTTCTACGCGGAGGCCAGATTGATATATGGATAGAATGAAAAGTCGACAGAATGATAGATATATAACTAGATAGTTAGACAGATACGCACACACACGCACACGGACATACACACGCACACGCACACGCACACGCACACGCACACGCACACACGCACGCACACGCACACGGACACGGACACGCACACGCACACGCACACACACACACACACACACACACACACACACACACACACACACACACACACACACACATATATATATATATATATATATATATATATATATATATATATATATATATATATATATATATACATATATATGAATAGAGAGAGAAAAAGAGAGAGAGAGTTAGATAGATAGAGATAGATAGATAGAGAGAGAGAGAGAGAGAGAGAGAGAGAGAACGAGAAAGAGAGAGACAGAGAGAGGGAGAGAAACAGACAGATAGATAGACAAATAAACAGACAAATAGATAGACAGACATGTTGAAAAAAAGGCATAAAGAGTGAGAGTAAATCAACATTACCGAGAAAAAGGAGGGGGCGATGGGGTGGGGGTGAGGGGGGGGGGTGTAAGAGGAAGCATCTTGCGTCTTGAAGGAGGAAGAGGAGAGGGGATGGGGTGGAGGGGAGGGGGAGGATTAGGAGAGGAGGAAGGGGAAGGGGTGGAGGGGAGGGGGAGGATTAGGAGAGGAGGAAGGGAGGGTGGAGGGGAGGGGGGAGGGTTAGGAGAGGAGGAGGGGGAAAGGGTGGAGGGGAGGGGGAGGATTAGGAGAGGAGGATGGGGAAGGGGTGGAGGGGAGGGGGGAGGGATAGGTGAGGAAGAGGGGGAAGGGGTGGAGGAAGAAGGAGCGAAGAGTCAGAAGAGGAGGAGGGGGAAGGGTAGAGTGGGCAGGAGGCATGGGCAAGGAGAGGAGGAGGGGGAAGGGTAGAGGGGGAAGGAGGCATGGGTAAGGAGAGGAGGAGGGGGAGGGGGTGGAGGAAGAAGGGGGAGGGTTAAGAGAGGAGGAGGGGGAAGGGTAGAGGGGGCAGGAGGCATGGGCAAGGAGAGGAGGAGGGAGGAAACAGACAGGCAATATTATACCCCACATAAACCAAGTCAAGCCACAGATATTTATCCTCCGTTTACAAACATCATAACAATTTCCTCCCATCGGATTTGTCATAAACATGTGCCTCCTTCCGGTTTTTTTCTCCGACTTTTTTTTTCTGTGTCTTTGCTCTTTTTCTCTCTTTCTCTCTCTTTCTCTCTCTTTCTCTCTCTTTCTCTCTCTTTCTCTCTCTTTCTCTCTCTTTCTCTCTTTTTCTCTCTCCTTCTCTCTCGTTTACTCTTCATTTTTTTTATCTCTCTCTCTTTCCTATCTTCTCTTTCTCTCTCTCCCTCTCTCTAATCTTATCTCTCCTAATTCTTTCTCTCTTCCTTTCTCTTTCTCTCATTATCTTTTCTCTCCCTCTCGCTTGATCTTTTCTTTTTCATCTTCATCACTCTCTCTTTCCTCTCTCTCATCTTCTTCCTTTTCTTTCTATCTCTCATCTCCCTCCCAATCTTCTCTCTTTCTCTCTCTCTCTCTCTCTCTCTCTCTCTCTCTCTCTCTCTGCGTTATCGAATCCCTCCTAATCTTCTCTCTCTCTCCTCTCCTCTCCCCTTCCTCTCTCTCTTTCTCTCCCTCTATCTCTATCTTTTTCTCTCCCTTTATACAGGCCTTTTCCTCTCACCCTTCCTCCTTCTTCTACCTTTACCATTCCCCTTTCTTTCTCTTCGCCCCGCCTTTCTCCTCCTCTCCTCTTCCCCTCTCCCCATTCCCCTCTCCCCTCTCCCCTCTCCCCATGCGTGCGCCACCTGTAGCAGAGTGACCTGTTGGTTCACCTGGGCGAAAACGGGAGGCTTGGGGGGAGGGGGGGGGTCATAGGGTAGGGGGATAAGGGAGGGATTGACGAGGTTAGATTGTGTTGCGGTTTTGCCTACTTCCGGTTATTGTAAAGTGAAGCCTGTTTTTACCTTTTATTATTTATCTCTTGATTGTTGTTTTATACATTTCGGTGTTGTTTCTGCCCTTTGGGGAGAGCGCGAATTTTCACAATGAGTGTGTGTGCGTGTGTGTGTGTGTGTGTGTGTGTGTGTGTGTGTGTGTGTGTGTGTGTGTGTGTGTGGTTTGTGCGCTTATGTGAGCGTGTTTATGTCCACGAATGTGTTCGTATGTGTTTACACGTGTGTATATTGAGTGTAT
>BOPN01000333.1:291488-293988 GCA_017312705.2 Penaeus japonicus
TCTTCGTTAAGTTACTTTTGTTTCCCTTCTGTTACTGTTATTATTTTTTAGAAGCATTATTCAATCTTTTATAAAGAGTTATGTAGGGATGGTATGTATTGGACTGTACATGGTCTTTCATAAGTTGTAATTCTTTATTTAATTAGATTTTTTTTTTTTTCGGGAAGATTCAAGTCAAAAGAAAAAAGTGACTTTCAAATATGTATGACATCAATGTTTCTCTCAGCATATGTATGTCTATTTTTTTCTTCTCCCTCTCCCAAAAAATTCCTATGATGACACAAACAAAACAAGACAAAAAAATATATATATATACAAAAAAAAAAAATGTAAAGACAATGTGTGCCTTAGTAAATTGACCAGTCCCGTCAGTCAGAAATAAAAGACACACGGATAGGTCTCCTTAAGTCTTTATTTTATTTTATTTTTTTAAACTTGCAATGAGTGACGGTTCATGTTGAAGAGGAAGAAGGAAGAAGAAAGAGATGATAAGAATGATTGGAGAAGTGAAAAAAAAGATTGATGGAAATGAACTGCAAAATCACTCAAAGCTTTTGAATGTCTTATGAGAAATTTTCTTTCTTCCTTTTTTTTCTATTCTAAGATAGAAAAGAAAAATTCTGCAAATGAATGTGAATTTTCTTTTTCTGGGTTTAAGGCCAATTTTTTGTCTCTAAGACCAGACTTAGTATCTCATTTAATTTTCTAATTTTTTTTGATATGTAATACATTTACAAATTCTTTGAATTTCTTCTTTAAAACGGTGAATGTCACAACTTGCTCTGGAAATAGACAGTGTGTGATAACTTAGGAAGAGGGTTGATTCCTTAAAACTTATTCCATAATTTATTTATATTTGCAGGATTATTTACCTATACTTTGTATATTGTGTAAGTTGTATATGTGTCTATCTATATATGTATATATATTTACTTTCTGTGTGCATGTGTGTATCTGCATGTGCGTATCAGCGTGTGCGTGTGCATATGCAAAAGAGCATTTATGTGCTCCTGTGATATATATACATATACACATATATACTAATATTGAAAAGATACATGTGTTTGTATATATAGATATGCACATATATAGATATATATATACATATATCTGACACATATATGTTGAGATCTACATTATTATTTATATTAATACTATTTATTTTATAATTAATGTCATTTTAATAATTATTATTTTCCCAAATGACAGTGAAATATATGGTAAAGCATTGTTCATTGCAATACTTATGAGGTTGTGATTATATATGGTTGATGAAAATTTTCTGAAGTAACAATAATTTCTTTTTCATTATTTGACACATAGATGAATATTTCTTATAAGTGGGTGTGAATATAGGTGGATAAGTGCATGTATGTGAACATGCAGATGCACCTATACTTGTGGATTCATATGTTTGCATATGTATGTGTGGGGAGATACATGCATACATATGCATAATAATGCACATATACACGCATCAAAGTAGACTCAAAGTTCTTTTTAATAAAGCAATAATTTTAGTGAGATTTATGGAGAATCAGTAATACAAATTGGACTGATGTATTTTCACAAGAAATTAAGTTTAGACATCAAAGATTGATAATGTGATATGAAAAAGGAATGTGATGCTCTCTTATATTATTATATTTGGAGGTTAATATATTTTGAATATGAAAACATGAACAAAGTCTAAAAGAAAATTTACTTATTTTATGGAGATTTTTCACATATGCAGAGATTGTAATACCGATCATATGCTCAATTGGTATTACCTTTACACTTATTAATTTATGAATTTTCTGATATTTTGATTTGGAGAGGAGAAAATGGGAGATTTTCCTTTTGTTTCAAAATGTTTAATATCGAACCATTTATCATCACAGCCTCATCAGTGTCTACAGCTGGAAGAAATTATAGCTTTATAGCATGGAATATGTTATACATATTTTTTTTTTTCCATGCACTAGCTGTTCTGTAAACAATTTTAATTTTCTTCAGAGTTGTTTCTATACATTTAAGTTGTACTCTCTTTTTTTTTCCCTTTACACATATTATATATTTTTTATTTTTTAGCTATTAAAACAAGACCGTGTGCTACAACAATTCATACTGACAATGGGTTATAGCAAAAAAATGAGAATGTAATGACAAAATATTTTGAAGGCAACTTGGAATAATTTTGAGATGCAGCAAGTATCTGCCTTATATTAGTGTTGTGTAAAGCCCTATAGCATCTTTTTGGTAGCATCCACTGGGACAATTTTGTTGTGTATATTTTCTGTACAAATTGTACATATCACAATCCCAATAATAATGCTGCTTGACAAAAGTTTGTGTTTTTTTTTTGTTCACTAATTTCCTTCCTAATAATTAATGATTATGTGCGTGGTTCGTTGACATAATGGACACAAATATGACAATGTGCATATTACAAAAAAATGTGTGAAAACGATATTTTTGAGACTATTTTTTAACTCTAAATTAGCAGTAAATAATTACA
>BOPN01000333.1:311488-313988 GCA_017312705.2 Penaeus japonicus
ATAATGATAAAAAACAATAATGATAACAATAATGATAATAATGTGTAGGGTAAACATGCTTCTACCATTTATCAGAATATATATTAAGTCTGAAAATTACGTCATATACGCTAAGAGTCTTGGAAATATCAAAGAAACTCGGCCTACATACACAGTGTAAAATTAGCCGACTGGACATTGATAAGAACATATAAAGGTAGCCATAAAAATGCGGGAATTCCCCAGATCTTTATCATCAGTATGACACCAAGAAAAACAAAAGACTTTCTAGAAAGACTGATCGACACGAACCAAGAATAAAAAGAGACTAACTACACTAACAATGCTATTGATGCTAACTACACCCCTGTCTTTAAGGCTAACTACCTCCCTCCCCCCCCCCCATTTGTCCCCCACACTAGTTAAGATAAGCCATCGATAACGTAGACCTTCATCGTACACCGTCAGCCTGTTATACTTTTGGCACCTGATGCTCACTTTGGGTGTCTTCATGTTCACACTCTCTTTTCTTCTTCTTTTTTCTTTATTTTTTTCCTCTTTTTTTTATCTTCCCGAAGAGCGTCTGTGAGCCAAGGTCAGGCAGCCTCTGTCTGGCTCGCTTGTGTTTTGCGTCTTTGATTCCTGGAAATGTCTTTATTTGTGCAAGTTTAGATGTCTCTTTTTCTTCTTCATATCCATTTTTGTTTTTGTATCTTTCCCCGGTAGGTTACTTCTTTCTCTTTCTGTTATTGTTATTCGTGTACTTTTTATTTTTGTTTTCTCCCGTTCTTGTTACTTGTTTATGTCCGAATCTTTATTCAATCTCTTTTCTTCCCTCCTCTCGTATTTCTCCTTCTATTCCCTCGAATCCTCTTTACTTGTTTCGTCTTCCTTCTATACCTTCTTCCATCCTTCAAATCCTTATCCTCTTCCTTTGCCGCACCATCATCTTTTCGTCTTCCTCCTCCTCTTTCTTTCCACCTTCCTATTTTTCATCCTCCTCCTCTTCATTTTTCACTTTACTCTTCCTCGTATCTCTCCTCCTCTTCTCCCCCATCTTTCCTCATCCTCTTTTATCTCACAACTTTTTCCTCTTTCTCCACCTCTTTTTTTCTTCCTCCCTTATCTCTCTCATCTCCCTCCTCCTCCTCCTCCTCCTCCTCCTCCTCCTCCTCCTCCTCCTCCTCCTCCCCTCACCCCCCGCCCCTCTTCCTGACAGCGAGTAGGGCTCCTCCCATGTCACCAGAGGTGCTGGCTTGCAGTGCATGGCTCCGTTTTTTGTCCATGCATGCACACCCGTCGCACCCACTCCCACCCCATTCAAGCCCTGTAAGAACCTCGCGCCGCGTGAACAAGAGACAGCGATTTCCCTATCAAGTTTAACAGGAACTGCCCTCCTCCCTCGGCAGCAAACGCGGAGGTTTTGATTCATTTAGCCGTATTGAACCCGATATTACGTCACGCGAACATACACAAGGCGAGCTCCAGTCCCTCCCTCTCACAGTGTGGTGTGTGTGTGAGCCTTGTACTGACGTGGAGCATTCCTCACGCTCTCTCTCCCTCCCAACTCTCTCTCTCTCTCTCTTTGTCACTGGCTACGGTGCTGCCGCTTCTGAACCAAGGATGGGTGGGGTGTGGAGATTCCGTCGATGAGAGAGCTAAGACTTGGCGTGATAATAACAATACGTAAGTGTGCCATCATCGCTGTGATTCTCTCGCGAATCTGAGTGTGCGTGTGTATATGTTTTTTGTTGCCAAGAAACATACTCGGTGGTCATAGCATGGGGTTTATGCATTGAAATACGTCTCGAGTGTTATAAGTGACTGCATGACTTTTATTTGCATGATTGTTTTATCTATGGGGGTTGAAGGATATGTGCATACAGTGAAGGCCCGGCACTTAGAAGTTTTGGCCTTGCAGTCTCTGCTACGAGTGACTTCCACCTACCAGAACATCATAACCCAGCGGTCTCAATAAGGAACACAACCCTCCGTCAAGGTCGCTCTGATATCAAGAATCTGTAGGCAGCGAATCTTGGAAACACTTCGTACTCCACGTAATTAAATATATGTTTATTAGAAATAGAGTAATAAATATCCATTCGAGATAAAAACGAAAAACATAGCATCGTGATAAAAAAAAACAAAAAAAACTAAGGCACGTTCAAGAAACCTATTCGATCAAAGTGTCAGTGCCAGGATATCAAACTGAATATTTATCCTAGGATAGTTTGTAAGTGACGACTGTGATCCTCATTTGTCCTCGCCGTCTCTAATTTCCTCTTTACGATCAGTTTGTTACGAGTCGTGGGATTGGCTGATGCTGGAGGTTGACTTGCGCAATATCCAGGCAACAAAAGGGTAACTTCCCGTATGCGTGAACCCTCTGGGGGCAGTGACTGTGTGTGTGTGCGTGTGTGTGTGTGTGTGTGTTGTGTGTGTGTGTGTGTGTGTGTGTGTGTGTGTGTGTGTGTGTGTGTGTGTGTGTGTGTGTGTGTGTGTGTGTGTTGTGTTTGTGTGT
>BOPN01000333.1:321488-323988 GCA_017312705.2 Penaeus japonicus
AGCGGTTCTCAGACACGCGCACGCCGCGCCAGCTCACTTGTGGCCACTCCATCTGCTCGCCCTGCGTCCGCGGCGTCATTGACAACGACCGCCGCTGCCCCGAGTGCCGCCGGACCTTCGACGCCACCAACCCCGACGACCTCGCCGTCAACTACCAGTTGCTTCGGCTCGTGCGGTGCCTGGCTAGCGGCGGCCCTCCGCAGCTGCTGCTGGACGCAGGCGGCGTGCGCGAGCCGGACGCGGGGCGCTGCGAGGCGCACGGCTCGCTGCGCTTCTTCCGGTGCATGAGCTGCGGCGTGTGGGTGTGCCGCGACTGCCTCGTGTTGGAGCACGTGGGGCCGCCGCGGGGCACGTGCAGGGTCGTATCCTCGTCCAAAGCCATCGCGGAGATGAAGGAGAAGCACCTGCAGGCGCTTCGCGAGGAGTCGGCCGCGCTGCTGCAGGCCAAGAGCCTCAGCGCCGCACAGATCACCACCATAACTACCATCAAGACCAACCTGAAAGACACGATCGCGCGCCTGCGAGCCACCATCAACGAGGAGGAGCTGTACCTGCAGTCGCTGGAGGACCGCGCCAGGGAGGCCCGTGCCAAGACGGACGAGCTGGAGGCGCAGGCGGAGACGCTGCGCGAGATGGCCAACCGCATGACCTCCGCCGAGACCACTATGGAGGTCACCAACTTGGGCGTTGAGGCCGAGGAGGCCGTTCGCCAGACCAAGAGGCTGGTAGAGAGGGAGAAGGAGGCGCAGGCGCACCTCCTCATGAAGCTCAACTCCCGCGGATTGCAGGTGCGTGCACGGACCGCCCTTGAGGTTAGTAAGGGATAGCAGGGCTTCACATGACTTAACAGAGGTTAGCTAAAGTTAGAAGTGGTAACCGGAGCTATCAGATGTTAGTATGTGTTAGAGGGAGCTGACGAAAGGCACCAAGAGCCACGAAGGGGTACTAGGCATTACGAGAAGTCATCACGAATTAGTGGGAGTTAGGAGAGATTAGCGGGAGATCAAACAGGGAGCGGGTAGAGATTAGGAGAGAGAGGATGTATTAGGACGTCGCATACTTGAGGATTAGGGACTCACCGAGCGATCAGGTGCATGGTGATGATGAGGTCAATTATCTCATGATCTCCATCAGCTTTAATCGGTGCAAATGCAGAGTACACAGCGATACTTGCTGTCGTTGCCACCTCTTCTTACCATGCAGTGAGACGGAGAAGAAGAAGAAGAAGAAGAAAACGGATTATATAACTCCACTAAGGGGAAAAAAATCGTCAAAATCCAGGAGCTGATTATTGTAAAGATAATAAGATACGAACCAAAGTGGCCAAACTAAAATAGATTGTACCAAAGAGAAGTAGTAGCTATAGGTGAAGGAATAACCTTTGTGACATAGTGGGAGAGGAATTTATTTCAACTGTCTTTTGTTTTAGAAATGTCTTTTTTTTTCCGGGGAACAGTTTTATTTCATGTTGATTTAATTTTCCTTTTGCTTTGTTACTGATTAAGCATTTTGTTTTCCTTGTAAGGCAGTGGTTAATAGGTTAATGGGAATGGGTATAAGCGATTCGCATTTTTTGTAACTTTTTTTTCTTAGTATCTGGTTTCAGTGTCTATACATCTTTCTTTTTTCTCTCTCTTTCTTCCCCCCCCCCTCTCTCTCTCTCTCTCTCTCTCTCTCTCTCTCTCTCTCTCTCTCTCTCTCTCTCTCTCTCTTTCTCTCTTTCTCTCTTTCTCTCTTTCTCTCTTTCCCTCCCTTTCGCACGCTCTCTTTTTTCCTCTCTCTCTTCCCCTTTCTTTCACTCTGGTTTCAGTATCCATACATCTCTCTCTCTCTCTCTCTTTCTCTCTCTCTCTCTCTCTCTCTCTCTCTCTCTCTCTCTCTCTCTCTCTCTCTCTCTCTCTCTCTCTCTCTCTCTCTCTCTCTCTCTCTCTCTTTCTCTCTTTCTCTCTTTCTCTCTTTCCCTCCCTTTCGCACGCTCTCTTTTTTCCTCTCTCTTCCCTTTCTTTCACTCTGGTTTCAGTATCCATTCTCTCTCCCTCTCTCTCTCTCTCTCCCTCTCTCTCTCTCTCTCTCTCTCTCTCTCTCTCTCTCTCTCTCTCTCTCTCTCTCTCTCTCTCTCTCTCTCTCTTCCTCTTCCGTATCTTCCTTTGCATCTCTCAATCCCTCTCCCTCTCCCTAACTCTTTATATCTATCCTTCTTTCTCCTTCTCTATCTCCCCTCCCCCCTTTCTCTCCCTACTCCTTTCTTACATCTCAATCTCCCCTTCCCTCTCTTCATCCTCCTGTTTCCCCCTCCATCTCCCCTTCTTACTCTTTCTCCCTCTCCATCTCCCCTACTCTCTTTCTCTCCATCCTTTTTCTCACTCTCCGTCCTTCCCTCTCTCTCTTCCTCTTCTTCTCTCCTTCCCTTTCCCTCATCCTTTCTCCCTCTCCATCTCTCTCTCTCTCTCCCTTCATCCACACGCAAAGAGAATCAAGACCCCCGCTCTCTTCCCAGCTC
>BOPN01000333.1:326488-328988 GCA_017312705.2 Penaeus japonicus
CTCCCTCTTCTCCTCCTCCTCCTCAACCCCTCTCTCCCTCTTCCTTACCATCCTATTCCTCTCCCCCTCTCCTCCCCTCTACCCCTTCGCCAATCAAGCCCCCCCCCCCAACGCGGCGAATGAAGTCTAATGAATAATCAATAAATTAAACGCCCTTTGGGTAATCACAATCATTTTAACACACTCTTCGCGGGGCGTCACTTTGCCTCGCTCGCCTCGCCCTTGAGAAGGAGGGGAAGGTTAGGGGGCGACTCTTCCCCTTCCCCTTTCTCTCTTCTTCTTTCTCCTTTTGATTTCTTTCCCCCCTTCCTCTTCCTCCTCCCTTCCTTTTCTCTCTTTTTTCTTTCACCTCTTGACATCTTTCCCTCCCCTTCTCCGTCCCCTTCCTTTTCTCTCTTCTTCTTTCTCCTCTTGACTTCTTTCCCCCATCCCCTTCCTCTTCCCTTTCTCTCTTTTTCTTTTACCTCTTGACTTCTTTCCCCCCTTCCCTTTCTCTCTTCTAGCTTTCCTTTCGCCTTCCGCTGTTCCCTCTCCTTCTCCCTATCATATTTTCCTATCTTATTTCTCCTTCCCTCTTTTTCCTATCCCTCTGGTTTTCGCTTTCCTTTCATTTCTCTCGTTCGCCCATCCTCTGCGCTGCTCTCTCCTTCTCCCTCTCATTCTCTCCCTCCCATCTCGTTTGCCCATCCCCTTCCTTCTCTCCCATCACCCTCTCCTTCTTTCCTCCCCTCTCGTTCTCCCCATCCCCCTCTCCCTCCCCGTCTACCTTCGCTCCTTATTCTCCTTTTCCTTCCTCTTCTCCCCTCTACTCCCATTTTCCCTACCTCTCTCCTGTCCCTGCCCCCTTCCCCTTCCCCTATCCCTCCCCTTTCCGCTTCCCCCCTCTCTCTCCTTCCCCCGTCCCCTTTCCCTTCCTCTTCCCCTCTCCCTCCCCACCCTCCCTCTTCCCCTCTCTCTCCACTTCCCCCGGCCCCTCCCTCCCTCTTCCTCTTCCCCTCTCCCACCCATTCCCCAATCTCCTCCCCTTCCATTCCTCTTCCCTCTCCTCCTCCTCCTCCTACAGTAGACTCGTCCCCCGTTTCAGAGTCATTCCAATCCCCCCCCCCCCCCCCCCGCCTCTCCTCTCCTCTCCTCGCCAAACCAAAGTCCTTTCCGAGCTCCTTCCCGACTCCTTCAAGACGTTATAAACAAGTCCCGCTTGGCTTGGAGTCTCGCGGTATTTAGGATGACTCACCAGATGTTATGTTTGATGAATATTTGATTAATATATCTATTTGTTTATATACTTGTTCGTTTTATTCGCCTTGTTCTCTCTCTCTATCTCTTCTTTCACTCTGCGTCTGTGGCCCTTTGTCTCCTTATTATTTATGTTTTTCTTACTCTTTCTGGTTTTCTTTCTAACTTTCTCTATCTTTCTCTCTCTCTCTCTCTCACTTATTCTCTTTCTCTCTTCTACTCCACATTCTTGTTCTTGTTATTCTTGAAAATACACGTGCATATTAAAGGCAAGCAAATAAGACGACAATAACACACACAAACAAAGTGTGTATTTGTTTGAAAATAAAGAAAAAGGAATTTAGTGAGAGAGACGTCGATAAGAAAGAAAAATCAACATCATATCGTGCAGGTCGCAATCAATGACAACACAATGTAAAAGTTAATAAGGTATGAGAGAGAATGAGAGAGAGAGAGAGAGAGAGAGAGAGAGAGAGAGAGAGAGAGAGAGAGAGAGAGAGAGAGAGAGAGAGAGAGAGGGTGAAAGAAAGAGAAATAGTGGGAGGGAGAGAGAGAGAGAGAGAGTAGGTGAAATAAAGAGAGTGTGAGAGAGAGAGGGGATGAAAGAAAGAGAGAGAGATAGAGAGAGAGAGAGAAAGAGAAAGAGAGAGAGAAAGAAAGAGAGAGAGCGAAAGAAAGTAAAAAAGAAAGAAAGAGAAAGAGAGCGAGAGAGAGAGAAGGAAAAGGAGACATGAACACGACGATCAGCTGGGTGTGTGTTGCTTATTGAAGCGCAAATTGCATGCCAGCAATTAAAACCTCAAGCGAACGGTATTGCATCTACGTGGAATGATTTAAACTTTTCTCAATCTTTTAAATCAGGTATCTTTTTTGTTATTGTTTTTTTTATTATTACTTTTATTGTTGTTATTGTTGCTGAGTTGGTGTTTATTATGATCGTTCTTCAATTATTATTGTTCTTGTTATCCTTATTGTTATCATTATCATTATTATTATCGTTATCATCATTACTATTATTATCATCAATTTCAACTTTTATTACTATGATCGTTATTTGATTATGATTGGTATCACCATTATTATCACTATTATCATTATTATTACTATTATCCATTATCATTATCATTATCATTGTTGTTATCATCATGATCATCATTATCACTATTAGTATAATCATCATTATTCTTATTATCATCATTATCATTATAATCATCATCCTTATTTTTATCATTATTATTGTTACCATTGCTATAGGTATTATTAT
>BOPN01000333.1:348988-353461 GCA_017312705.2 Penaeus japonicus
ATTTTTGGCTTCTTGGATACCTTGAGGGAGAAAGTTGTTGTATGTATGGATATTAGCCGATTAACAACATATAATGTAATATTATGTGTTGGGGCACCTCAGCAGGGAATAGCCCAAGGTGATGGGCCTGTTTAAATACCCCAGCATTATGTCCAGGCAGAAACAAAACCACCCTATTGTTATTAGGTTAATTCTAAGTATAATGAAGAAATTACTGTAACAAAGCAAAGAGACCAAGGGAATGTGAGACTGATATTGAAATTGATGGCTCAGTTTGTCCTCATTTTACTGAACTGAAAAAAATATAATGCAGACAAAAAGAGAGAATCTGTTTAGATCTAGGTGAATATTTTTCTCATTACTATCTTGCATATTTTGATTTAACAGCCTCATTCCTTGTTGGTATTTCCCCATTCAGAGTATGGTGTGTTTGTGCGCAAAGCCATCCCAAAGCGCACACAGTTTGGCCCCATAGAAGGCGTCTTGAAGGAGGACTCAAATGGGTCAGCGTCTCCACATGGCCTCATCTATACCATAAAGCAAGGTGACCAGACACTGCACCTTGACACTTCTGATGAAGGCAAGTTCCAAACTCCAAATTGTCCCTCATTTGATTTTAATGTTATATGAATGCCAGTAATCTGAAGCAAAGACTTTGCTGAAGAAGTTGTACCAGAATTATAGTTTAATTGCTCTCTTCAACTCAACAGCTACCTCCAACTGGATGCGATTTGTGCGTCAGGCCACCACATACCTAGAGCAGAATTGCGTAGTTATGCAGGTGGATGAAACCCTAGTCTTCCTCACCACCACGGACATTGCCCCACGCACAGAACTCAGAGTTGGGTAAGAATTAATGAAGGGTGGCTACAACAGAATTAGTTGATTAACTTTTTGCAGTTGTTCTTAGAAAATGATTGCAAGTAATTTGAAAATTTTGAGTGATATGTTTTAAATAATGGTTAAAACATTTATTTATTTTGTAAGTGCCTGTCGGTTGTTGATGATAATTGCATATATATTCTTTAATATATTTATTTTTTGATACTTAAGGTATGTTATTGTGAATTGAGATATATTTTAGCACTATTACATAATTTCTGACAGATACTCAAAGCAGTATGGTGACAAAAGGGGCCTTCATGCCCTGCAACCAACAGCAGAAGAGATTAAGAGTAAGGAAAATTTATGTTATGTTTTACAATCATTATGATGACCCATGCTGTTCCACATAAAGACAGATATTAAAAGTTTTGTTTTGCAGTTCTTTTTGGTAAAGCTTTGCTTTGCTCAAATAATTTTTATTAGAAACTTCTTTTTCTTGGTAATGCAATCCAATATAATAGCCAACTTAGATGACCAGTATTCACATCACACCTTGGTTTCAGTTCTTGAATCACTGAGGAAGTCCTGGCCTTGCTACGAGTGTGACGAGGCGTTTGAGTCATCAGCAGAACTGCAGCAGCACCTGGTTTGTCATGATGAGGTCAGTGGCATTCTTCAGGGGATTCTTTTGAGATGGGCAATACAAAGGCAGGCTTCAGCTCTTGTTATTCTGATGAATAAATGTTGTGGGTTATTATCTTTCATATTGTTCCTGTTAATGTTTACCCATTGTTATTATTTACATCTTTTAAAAGATTTGTTCACAGTATTCTTATATTTTTAGTTTATTTTATATTCCTTCTTTATTGTATTTCATATTTCATTTATTTAGGTATTTACTTATTGTTTATTTATTTTTATTTATTTAGTTATTTATTTAGTTATTTATTTATTTATCTTCAAAATTTTGCTAAACCTCACCATATGTTTATCTAATACTTCCCATTTCCTTGATATCTGAGTAGGAGGTTGGTGAAGAGGAGAAGAAGAAACGCAAGAGAATAAAGACAAGGCGACCCAGGAGCAATGGAGAGGTGGAGACGGGTGTGAAGAGATTAGCCAAGAAGGTGAAGGTAAGAGCCTGGAAGATTGTGCTGTTTGTCCAGTTTTCATGCTGTTTCAAATTACTAATAGTTGTTTTAGATTTATTTTTTGGGGATAGGTTTGAATAGTCTTTTTCTTGATGTTTTAAACATACATACAGTATGTTGCTGACCTTTATTGCAGCCAAATTTTAAAGAAATGCATAAAAGTCTAATGTATAAGATTTAGAGATTTAATTTTTTCCAGCATGTTGGCAAGTAGTGTGGAGACAAAACCGCTTGTTTATGTGTTTTGGTTTCCTTCTCTTTTTTCTCAGCTTTTTCATTTTTTTAGATCTGTTTCCAAGGACTATGGTGGCAAGATTTGAATAGTGTTTCAATTTCTTTATTTTTTTTATTTTTTCTCTACTTAGGTATCAGGAGAGGGGACATCAGGAGCTGGAACTTCTTCTCAAGCAGATGCCAACAGGTAATCTCCCTCTGTTTTTTGTCCTTTGAGAGCTTTGTTGAGTTTAATGTATGTTGTCGCACCTTCTCTGATTGGGTGTACTTTACTTGGTGGTGAGAAACTTGTTGGCTAAAGAAGGTGGAGGTTGTTATTGCCTTTCTTTTTTTGTTCATCTTGTAATGTGATGGTAAAAATCGGTCATGTTTTTGCTCTTAGGACTTATTATATTTTTTATAAAAGATTAAAAGAAACAAGAATAAGTCTACAGGTGTTGACTGATTGTATATATTTTCAGCAGACTTGCTATGCCTGCCATGGAGGGCATACAGCACAGTCAATGCACCACCTGCAATCTTGTGTTCACTATGCCAGAGGTAAGCTCAACTAGGCACGTGACACCCTTCTAGGCTTTTCAGATATGAAGTAGAACAAATTGTGGGTTGTGATCTGTTAGTTTTTGCAGTTTGAGAAGGAGGTGCTAATTATTGTCTTTCTTTTCTTTTCTTCCTCTGGTGATGCAGTTGTTAAAAATTCACCAGCACACGCACGAAGGGGCACAGATGCAGGAGGGCGATGATGCCCTGGGGAAAATGAAGCTGGAGGAGAAGGCATGTCCTCAGTGCTTCAAGGTTTGTAATATCATGTACCATCAAAGACTCAAATGGCTTGCTGTTTCTTTATGGATAAAAAGTGGTATAAAAGAGACTGAATACTTTCACAACACAAGAGATGTAATTGACGCGAGATGTCAATTACATCTCTTGTGTTGTGAAAGTATTCAGTCTCTTTTATACCACTTTTTATCCATAAAGAAACAGCAAGCCATTTGAGTCTTTGATGGTACATGATATTACAAACCTTGAAGCACTGAGGACATGCCTTCTCCTCCAGCTTCATTTTCCCCAGGGCATCATCGCCCTCCTGCATCTGTGCCCCTTCGTGCGTGTGCTGGTGAATTTTTAACAACTGCATCACCAGAGGAAGAAAAGAAAAGAAAGACAATAATTAGCACCTCCTTCTCAAACTGCAAAAACTAACAGATCACAACCCACAATTTGTTCTACTTCATATCTGAAAAGCCTAGAAGGGTGTCACGTGCCTAGTTGAGCTTACCTCTGGCATAGTGAACACAAGATTGCAGGTGGTGCATTGACTGTGCTGTATGCCCTCCATGGCAGGCATAGCAAGTCTGCTGAAAATATATACAATCAGTCAACACCTGTAGACTTATTCTTGTTTCTTTTAATCTTTTATAAAAAATATAATAAGTCCTACGAGCAAAAACATGACCGATTCTTACCATCACATTACAAGATGAACAAAAAAAGAAAGGCAATAACAACCTCCACCTTCTTTAGCCAACAAATTTCTCACCACCAAGTAAAGTACACCCAATCAGAGAAGGTGCGACAACATACATTAAACTCAACAAAGCTCTCAAAGGACAAAAAACAGAGGGAGATTACCTGTTGGCATCTGCTTGAGAAGAAGTTCCAGCTCCTGATGTCCCCTCTCCTGATACCTAAGTAGAGAAAAAATAAAAAAAATAAAGAAATTGAAACACTATTCAAATCTTGCCACCATAGTCCTTGGAAACAGATCTAAAAAAATGAAAAGGCTGAGAAAAAAGAGAAGGAAACCAAAACACATAAACAAGCGGTTTTGTCTCCACACTACTTGCCAACATGCTGGAAAAAATTAAATCTCTAAATCTTATACATTAGACTTTTATGCATTTCTTTAAAATTTGGCTGCAATAAAGGTCAGCAACACACTGTATGTATGTTTAAAACATCAAGAAAAATACTATTCAAACCTATCCCCAAAAAATAAATCTAAAACAACTATTAGTAATTTGAAACAGCATGAAAACTGGACAAACAGCACAATCTTCCAGGCTCTTACCTTCACCTTCTTGGCTAATCTCTTCACACCCGTCTCCACCTCTCCATTGCTCCTGGGTCGCCTTGTCTTTATTCTCTTGCGTTTCTTCTTCTCCTCTTCACCAACCTCCTACTCAGATATCAAGGAAATGGGAAGTATTAGATAAACATATGGTGAGGTTTAGCAAAATTTTGAAGATAAATAAATAAATAA
>BOPN01000333.1:353561-363561 GCA_017312705.2 Penaeus japonicus
GATGTTGTTGTTTTAGGATTTTTTTTTTTTTTTTTTTTTTTTTTTTTTTTCTTTTTGAAGTATTGTTAATTTATTATTTAGTTTGTACTCCTTTAAAAACTATTTTTGCAAAGGTACATATTAATATCTCATAAGTGCTTTTGATTTTATGATAAAAGATTATGAAGAATTGGGTTGTATTACATCTGAAAATGTCTTTTTTTTTAATTCTTTTTAACTTTTTTTCTGATCTTTTCTGTCCTACAGCTTTTTGAGGCAGCAGAGGAGCTGTTAGCACACATAGGAGAACATGGATTCTTCCTCCCTCTTCAGGCCAAGCCTTATAAGTGTGACTTTTGCTATAAGGTTAGAAATAGATTCACTTTTGCCCTAACTGCTTAGTATATACAGTAAGCACTTGTTTTATGCAGACCTTTTTGTGTGTAATTTTGTGCATTATGGGGAAATGCATCATGGTTCCCACTTGTGGCAAACCAGTACTATATTGTCACCACAGGTAGGTACACTATAGCCAGACTGCTAACCCTAAGTGCACATAAAATTCTGATATCTATCTTATATCCAGATATCCTGGATCAATATTTATGGAAATTGCTATGTCTGATCAGTAGCTACACAGGGAGGGATAGTGAGAATTGTTTTATAAACAATGCCACATTCAGTCCACTACAATGTCATATAGTAACTGCTAGGAGAGAGTCATATCACTAGATGTTTTGCCTGCTCATTTTATATTTTTGTTGTAAGTGTCATGTATACATAGATTTCATGCCTCTGTAGGGGGTTCTATCAAGTATCTCCAAAATAAAATGAGGAGTCTAAATTTATTTATTTTTGATAGTCTTTCTCACCTTCATGAAACATTAAACTTTTCCTAGATGTGGAATAAACTAGTGTTGTGTGCTCTTATATAATTTTGACATGCTGTTCAAATTTAAAGTTTCACAGTTTATGCATTGGTTTTTAGCATGTAATTAAAATTATAAAAATTAAGTTTTTAACCCATTTGCGCTGCATGATATGCTATCATGTTATGAGAATATCTTGCTCCAGTGAGATGACATCCTGTCACGCTATGATCTTTCCTTTAAATACACATTTTACAAAGTTACCTATGTATATACTCAATGCATTTGCACTTGTACAGACACTTTATTCATGACTTGTCAAAAGAATGTAAAAAAAATACAAAAAATGCCTCTCAGTATCCTGAAGAATTGGGCGGGTGACAGGCACAGTGTGGTATCACGCCAGGAGAGATCTCAAGTGGAGCTTGTGTACACTTATAATATTCATGGTTGGAGAAGCATTAGGCAAATAATCACCCTGTCATGAATAGGTTAAAAAATATTTAAAGATTTTTTTATCATTGTACTATAAAGATAACTTGATCAAGCATAGCTTTGATTCCAGTCATTCCTGCGTCGTGAGCGGCTGGAGGCACATATGGCAGTCCACGGCAATGAGACGGAGAAGCCTTTCCGCTGCAGCCTCTGCCTTAGACGCTTCTGCAGCAACACAGCCCTTAATACACACATCAAGTTCCATATTGGTGAGTTGTGCGTCTTGCTGTTTAGATGCTCAGTAGGATTTCAGAGGTGGCAGAATCTAATTAGTATAAATATTTTTTTTGTTTGTTTGAGGTGCAAATATTTTATATTAATTGCACTTTTTTCTGTTTTGGTAAATATCTATGGAAAAATATCTTGTCTTTGACATAATAAGTCCCATAGTAATATAATTGCAGTTTTTAGAAATTATTTGCAAGATCAGATGTTTTGGCAATGAAAACTAGATATACATTTAAAAAATCAACTGCAAGACAGGAAATACTTGTATCTAACTAGCTTTGGCACTACCTATACAGACACAGAACAAGCCAAAATAATAGTTCTATCACAGTAGAGCCTTCATATGGTTCACAGAGAGCGTAGAGCGCATAGAGCACATAGTAGATAAGCGCTCGCTTGCCTGCTCGGTACTTGCCACACACACGTTTGCACTTAGAGCGTGAGGAAAAGATGAGCACTAACGTCCTGACTTCACAGAGGGCAGTAAAGGCTATGACTGCCCGATTTGCAGGGAGGGATTCTTCTCCGTAGCCGGGCTGAAGTCCCACGTGTCCTCGCACTGTGTCAATGGGGAATACGCTTGCCCAACTTGTAAAAAGGTAAGTGTTTGGTTTGGGGTGTAGGTGGGATTGAAGATGTATAGCTACTTGTGAATTTGTATCACAATTTCTGTTTATTTCTTAATTGGATATGTGTGTGTGAGTTTGTGTTGTATGTTTAGTTTGCATGATTAGTTTTTTATTTTATCTGTAGTAATGTGGATGTATTAGTTTCTTTATTGTCTAAGTTTATGGTTGTAAATGTTTGTTTATAATTCATAAATTCTCTGATATAATAATGGTATTATGTCACCAGGTAATATTATAGACTGGATAATATTTTTGAAACCATCGTTGTTGGCAGTGCATGTTTACAGGCATCCTCCTCTGTTTCTATTTCCATGTAGATGGCTTCACAAGTGAGAAGTTGCCAAAAAATCAATTATTAGACCTAACTGACCTCATCAACTTACTCATTCATTGATTTTGTTTTTTCCTTCTTTTATTACTATTGTTTTTTTTTTTTTTTTTTTTTTTTATTATTATTATTATTATTATTATTAACTTTATAGTTAAGGTGATAGCAATGTTAAAAATGATGGTAATATTAATAGATATGAAAACTCTTTCCCAGTATATTTAAGGAATAGGACTCCTTGGTGAATATGCACATGTGGTGCCATCTTTCTAATTTTGCAGACAATGTATGTTCCTAGCATAAGTGGATTAGATATAATTTGGGTGGTGATACAGGCTAGTTTTTCACTGTATGTTTTCAAAGCTATGAGACTGAAAAAAATTAGCTGGCTTGAACACATCAAAGCTATCATCTGTCCAAGTTTCGTTTCATATGAAAATTATGATACAGCACCTTTCTAACCTTATACTCACCTGGTCTCCCTCCCAACATGTATTAGATATGTTATTAGTGTTGTTCTTTTTCTTTAACCCGTTAACGACGGGTGACTAGATATCATGTCTAGTGGTTTTTGGGCCACACACCGGGGACACGTTATTTTGTCCAGCCCGGCGCGCGGCCAGTGCAGCCGAGAATCCCAATGCATTAGGCTTATGCATTCGAAAGACCTGGAATTTCGGTCTTTTTAAGCTGAAATGGCCCTGTTGGGAACGGGTTAACCCAATGGTGTTGAGCGACATATTATCACCCCGTTGAAGTAGGCAGATGAAAATTCCGCATAGGGGTGCAGCATTTCACCAGGAGAGGTCTTGGGCTTAATCACTGTGTGTTTGTTATCTAGCCGGTGGAAGTAGCATTACGCAAATATAGGCCCTGGCATGAATGGGTTAAGAAAGGGAGGCATTAATAATAAAATCTGTGTTTTATTAACCCATTCATGCCAGGGCAATTCCGGCTCTGAATGGTCAGAATTCAGGGGTTTTCGAACGCTTAAGCCTAACGCCTTGGGATTCTCGGGTGCACTAGTCTGCTTGCTCACCCTGAGCACCGGCCTTGACCAAATATCTCGCTGCCGGTGTCTGACGCTAAAACCACAAAACGTGTCAGCACGTCATCTGGCGCGAATGGGTTAATACAGCTGGCATCAATTATTAGGTACATTGTTGCTTGCATTATGATGATAAGCAGCACTCAGTAGCATGTGATCCTTGAGCTGCCAGCAATTTTTTGACTTCCATTACAAATGATTGTTTTGTGTTCCCATAATTTATTTGTTTCTGTCAACTTTTAAACTATGCCACCAGGTGAAAGAGCAGTTATCCTGTTCCTGTTAAAATTATGTTGTTGCTTGAGTTGCCAGACTAGGGGTGTCTAGGTGGTTAACAGTTTAGATTGAGTCTGTCACATACATCTGCATGCAGGGGTACAGCCTTCCAAAATATTTCTCGCTTTTGTGAATAAAGACTGTGGAAATGCAGATGTATGACACATAATGTGTGTCATGAGACAGCAAAGGGAGGTCAAGAGAGTGAGAAGATAGATGGGCTTTCAAGATTATAAAAAATCATATTCAAAACTATGCAGTGCATTAAAAGACAAGTGAAAATGGTTTCTATAGCATTAAGCATCTTCCATGATATTTTTTCAAATAATGCTATATGTATTGTATATATACAACTTATATAAAAATTGAAAATATTTTATCATATTCTAGGCTCAATCATATTTAATATTTTTCTTCATTTTCGACAGGTTTTCCCCACATATAGTAAGATTCGCCGGCACATTCGTTCATACCACGCCATCATGCCTCACACGTGTTCCATATGCAGCAAGGAGATGCCATCTGTGGACAAACTGAAGATCCATATGCTTAGGTGAGCTAGGACCACTTTGGTCTCTCTCGACCACCCTACCCCCTCTGCATTTCTCTGCATCTGTCATATTAATCACTTAATTTAGAAATACATCACTAAACATTAAAATTATTAATTATTATCAGTCTAATATTCACTGCCATTCTTGCAGTCATTCAGAGCGCCGTGACTTCTTGTGTCCTGACTGTGGCAAGAGGTTCAAGCGTAAGGACAAACTCCGCGAGCACTCTAAGCGCATGCACTCCAACGACCGCGAGGCCAAGGCTTCCAAGGCGGTTGCCAAAGGGCCCCCCAAGTTTGTTCCAAAGGTATTTTTTAAGGGAGGGAATGAAGGAAGGAGGGAGGAAGGAAGGAAGGAGGGAGGGTGATAGGGAGGGAGGGAGGGAAGGAAATAGTTGAGGAGGATGTCAAGGACATACATCCATATATGAGTCTCAGAGCTATCTTTTACCCTCTGTCTCTCTCCTCTTTTTCTCCCAGATCGTGGGGTAGAAAAGTTGTAGGGGAAAAGAGGTATATAATTTAAGAGTAGAAGAAAAAGGATAAGTGCTAATGAGATGGAGAACCATAATTAAAAGACAAATGATAAGCTGAATTCAAAGATAATGAATACACATCAGATGTACAAAAGCCCTTTAGGCCAGAGTGGAAAAAATCTTTTTAACTTCACTTGTATGTGACTTCTATAGGATATTTAGGATATAACATTATTTTCATTTGAAGATCACTCTCATGTGTTTTGGTTTTTATCAACAATGTCAGCATTATCAATGGAAAATCAGATGAGGATGCAGGTAATGGGTTTAAGATTCAACTGAATTATTTTCCCTCCTCATCTTTGTGTATTTTTGTACATGTTTGTTTGTCATTAGCTTCAAGCCCTAGAATTTTTTTCTTTCTTTCAAGTCTTGAGGTTAAGCTTTATTTTTATTTTATATTTCTTTATGTGTTGGGTAGTACAAGTTAGTTCATGATTGGGAACAGTACAGAATGAAGTGTTGGTATGTAAAAAAGGGTAATGTTATTTTCAATGTCTTTTTTACTGTTATTATCCAGTGACTCAAAATATTTTTGGTTTTACCTGGTCTTCTTCAAAATGCCTTTAGTGATTTTTTAAAAGAAATCTATTTTATGCTTGGGACTTTCAATTTGAGACTAATGTAGTACCCTTTCAAAACTTGTTTTGGTATTGCTGTCCAATATTAGGTTGGTTATTCAACTTGTAACATTAATGATTTCACTCAAAATCAATTTAATCTTTATTGCATTAAATATCTAAGAAGGTGAACGACATTTCCCTCTCCTCCATTAGGTAGATCCAGCTGATTACAAGCAGTTTCTATACAAGTGCCACACCTGCCTCCTGGGGTTCAAGCGGCGTGGCATGCTTGTCAACCACCTGGCCAAGCGTCATCCAAACATTGACCCTTCAACAGTACCTGAGCTGAACCAACCCATTCTCAAGGCAAAGAGATGTTACAGCTGCCAACATTGTGATAAGGTAATCTAGAATTGGGTGGTGAGATGGTCTGCATATAATACATGATATTGCATAGTACAGTTCATAATGGTTTGTTTTGTGGGAATAATGAGGTATAGATGAACTTCTACACCCATTACAGATGTACCGCAGTAGCAGCAAGAGGAAATTACACATCCTGAAGTATCACCCTGGAGCAGAGCTTCCCCCACCCTCCACCAATCACAATGAGAATGAGAATGGTGAGGTTCCTGCATACTCCAAGACATACCCCCATCCATGCTTATGGTGCTACCGCCAGTACACAACCCGGGCCCGGCTTCTACGCCACCAGCGGCACCACCACCCTGATCTCTGCAACCATAAGTCACAGATGAAGGAGTACTCGGCTGAAGCCCCAGAGGCGGCAGTTGAGGAGGAGGAGGCTCAGCTGGAGGCTCCAGCAGGTTTGTCAGGGGAACTGACACTAGGAGGCCAACTTGTCACAGATGCGAGCATCTTAAGGAACCATCGGCTAGTAAGTCTGGCCAGAGGAGAGTCTGAGGAAGCTGGTGTGGAGGTGAAGGAGGATGACCTTCTGACCCAGGCCATGGGGGAGATCACTCCCCTTAGTGGTGGGGAGCAGTACGTGCGCATAGTGGGTACAGGAGCAGAGGGACAGCAGGTGGTGGTGGGGACAGCTCAGGGTGGAAGGCCTCTACTGGTGAGTAGCGATGGAGGGCAACAGGGGGCCACCCTAGCTCTAGTCACAACGGATGGCCCAGAGACGGTGACGCTGTCTCTCCCTACAGGACAGTTTATCTCTCTGATCCCTGGCTTGCCTGTAGCAGGTGCTGCCTCTGCAGTGACCTCAACCTCCAGAGCTGTGACCAGTGGCAGCAGCTCAGTCAACATCCACACTGTTGAAGGACAGGATGGGGCAGGCACCAGTGGAGACCTGCAAGGGGAGGGTGTTCCAACTGCCATCAGGATGGCCCAGGGCTTTCGGCAGGCAATAAGTGGGAGTGAAGCTGAGGGTGTTGAGCAGGTGGTGTTGGAGACCCACCCTCCCTCATCCCCCTCAGCATCTGTTGTGTGGCCACAGGCTCTGACCTTTGCCAGCACTCCAAATTAATGTCTCATCTCTTAAGATGTAGTTACACACATTGGTCAGGGGTTACCAGTATATGAACAAATTTAAATAGCTTGATTAGTGGTGCTCAGCAGTATTATCATAATACTAGTATTTCTCTAAGAAGCTGGGGTCATTGACCTGGTTTTGGGTAGGGTTTGGGCAATGTTTTGGATATATTAGTTTAGGTTTAAGGAAATTCACAGAGTAAGGGATGTTTCATATTAGCTAGAAAGTTGAATATGATGAGAATGTTATTTATTGAATTTTTGGAATTCTTTGAACACATTTCAAAGGTTGCACAATAAGCAATACACAGTATATTTTATTTTTAAGGCTTATATAACAGGCCAATTTGTGTTGCTACCTTTATTTAACTCATCTTTTAATTCATGCTATCTAGTGTATTTGAATTTTCTCACACATAAATATTTGTGATATGTTTTTATGTCATTGCTAACTGCAAGTTTCATATCAAGATACACATCAAAAGTGCATCAGAAATCAGCTGTTCTTGAAGAATTGCTAGGCATATCATCCAAGGCCTTAAATGTAATTGAAAAGATGTTCATGCACTGTTACGAAGAATGTTTTATATATATGATTTCCTTTTTTTCTGAAACTGAATATTGCTGTGCCTCTGCTAGTGGGAAAGAGTAAGTTGTTATTGTTTCTGAAAGTATCTACTTTCCAGATAATAATTTCTATAACTTTATGTATATACCATAATATATGTGATGGCCATGCACAAATAGTACATTCATGTACTTATGTGAATTATGTAATGCAACTCCTATTTAAGACACTCCCTTCCATTTCATATCCAAGAGATAATGCATCATATTGGAAGCAAATGAATTTATGATCGTGATAATGATGTGACCAGACCCTCACCCTTTTTTTTCTGTAAAGCATTTCGAAAATTGAAAAAAGTGACCATTCAGTCATATAACAAATTAATCCTAATTACAAGTGCAAATTGCACATGCTATTTATATTGAGTGAAATAATAGTATTGCCTTTTGATAAACTACTGCAGGAAACCTTAAAATGCAGCCTTTTATATGTCTCATATAAAGAGCTTTACTTAATCTTGTATATGACACAGATTAGATGGGTTTTCTCCCTAATTGAACCAGCCAACAATAAAGTGAATAACCTATACAGTGATAGCTATTTGTTAAAGAGCTTAGAAGGATAGCATTACTACCATTGCTCTGTTAGGGGGTTTCTGGGATTGCTTTATGAGGGAATCATTCCTTTCTGCTTATACTAGAGGAATTTGAAGTACTTAAGGGTGAAAAAACATTTTATTTATTTTTAATTCCTCATGTATTCATTTTATATATGTGGATGGATGCATCTAATGAAATATTTCCAGTGAATTTATAGACAGAAGTGCCCTCCAGATTAGTATGTATTAGTGTTTTCTTCTTTTTTCCATAGTGGTCTTTTCTTTTGTTACAGGCCATTATATTTGTTTTAGAGTATATTATATATATTTACTAAATTACGTTGTTGACGTACTTGATAGTGTAATATGGATATTGTTGTTATCATATTTTATTCTTGTATGTGATCTGTTTTCAAGTGACCTAAAAGTATGAATAGAACAGTGTTGATTAGAGGAAGGGGAATTAATTTTACAGCATGAGTTTTCTTCACATCAACAATGCCAACCTTTGAATAACTGGCACAAAATTGAAGCCCATATTATACTAACTTTTGCACAAAATGTAGCACAAGGGGGCTCAGTAGGTTGGGGTTGGAGCACAAGGGTGTTATGTTGTAGGTTTCTGAAATTTTGTGTGGTGTTTTAACCCATTAACCCATTCACGCCGGGGCAGTTCCGGCTTTGTGCGGTCGCAATACCGGGGTTCTCGAACGCATAAGCCTAACGCCTCGAGATTCTCGGGCGCACAAGCCGCAAGCCTCGGTTGCCCGCTCGCTCTACCCGAGCGCGCGGCTTCCCCTCATAGCGCGTCCATGGGGAAGAGATATTTGGTCGTGGCTATCCTCCTGGCCGGCGTGCCGGGTGATGGGACATATAGCGCCTGGCCGTGGCCAGTGCAGGTGAAAATCCTGAGTTGTTAGGCTTAAGCGTTTGAAATATCCTGGTGTTTCGACCATTTAGAGCCAAAATAGCCCCGTCGTTAAAGGGTTAAGTATTATACAGGGTCTAGGTGATCACAACACCTATGGGAATATGGTTATCTGTGTATGATGTTATCTCTGTTGCCTGGCTGGAAGAAAAATCTCTTGAGAAAATTTTCTTGAACTTATTTGATTAAAGTTATATTATTCCTAGGACTTGCAGTTTAGGATCAAGGTGATACCCTCTTGAGACTTAGCTATGGAACTACTGCCCTTCAGTGATTGAATGTCTAACATCAGCTTTGGGATGTGAACACTAGAATCTACTGTGCCACAGCAATGGCCATCATCAGAATTACATTACCTTTGCCTTTTGTCATCCCATTTTTTTGTGTCCTTATGCCTTAGATACTCTGGGTATTGACACTAATTAGCGCATGGTTCTTTCTAAGTACATTCCTTCTTGGTGCTCTAAACATGACTCCTCATAGTGTTGGAGGTAGTTTCCATGATCCTGCATTCTGCCTAACAATAGTGTCTGTTTTAAGTGCAATGCATGTCAAAATAGACATTACTTTTTAGTGATGAGGTAGAAGTTTGACATCTCAAATTCCTTAATTCAGATTTATGGACTGTCCTGTTTTTTATAGCAATGACGAAGATTTCATAATGCTTAGGGTTCAAACTTTCATACTGCTTATGGAAAGGTATTGCTATCTTATGGGGGTACCTTCACAAACTAGACACCACTTTCTCGTGTCAAATCACCTCTGATGCATTTTCATGATTTATTTATTTATTTATTTATTTTATTTTATTTTATTATTTTTTTTTTTTTATTACTCTTACTATATGTTATAACAAATGTCTTTTATGAGCATCTTTATCATGGTTTGATTATGAGACTGAA
>BOPN01000333.1:381061-391061 GCA_017312705.2 Penaeus japonicus
AGAGTTGACAGACTCCGAAATGTCTGACGTTACCCACACGGGGGCGTCGGACTTCAGAGACGAATACCTTGACGTCAATGACTTAGTGAACGCAGACAAGCACTATGGCCACTAACCAAGCAATACTGCAGTGGAACATCCAGCAGCTTCTCCCCTAGGGCCGCCCTTCTCCACGCGATCGTGCGATCTCGGAACATTGATGTTGTCATGCTCCAAGAGACGCTAACAGGGAATCTGTATACGCTTCTCGGGATATCATCCCTTTGTGCTACCGAGTACGCAAGGTACCAGAGGCCTGATTACCCTTGTGAAGTCATTATCCCCTGCTCCTGATTGCCGATCCTGGGCGGTGCGGAGAAGGTGTCGAATCCTTGCTGTTGAGATCCATTTGGCCGGGGGTCCTCTCAAGCTGAACAATGTATACAGTAGGCCAAACTGTAGGGGCTTAGATATCAGTGAAGCCTGTGCTGCTGCAGCACATGAGCTAATTCTTATAGGGGGGGACTTTAATGCCCACCACCCTATACTGGCTCCCACTCAGAGACGTGATATGGCAGGCTGCCATATAGCCGAGGTGCTAGAGTCATGCCCAGAGATTGCTCTTCTCAACAGCCAGGAGCCTACGCATGTTGGCGGGGGGTCCTTGACCTCACCTTTGTCACTGCGGCTCTGGTCGAGAGGTGGTTGGTCTGTGGACAACACTGCCACGAGCGATCATTATGGGATAGTCACCACCATCTTGGATGCTGGCCCGGCACCCATGCCCCAACTGTCCTCGATGGAAGGTGGAAAGAGCCAACTGGAAAGCCTTCCAGGAGGCTCTAGCCGTGTGCCTCAGAACCAGTGACTCCTACTTAATGATAATGTGGACATACTTGAGGCCAGACTAGTAAATGCAAGACGAGGCAGCCTCAGAAACCATCCCCAAAACTCGTCAGTGGTCCAGGTGTTTCAAGGACGCCTGGTACTACAATGATGAGATTAAGGAGGTTAACCACAGAATCAATATGTGCAGAAGACACTTTCGCAGACAGAGAACTCCCAAAGTCACACTCGCTAAGAGAGCCTGGGATGCTCAGGAAACTGCTAAGAGGTTAAAGCAGGAAAGTGGCTGGTGGTGTGAGTCCTTTGTACCAAACCTCCTTTCAAATTTAATGGAGACCGCCCTTGAGACGGGCCACGAATCCTTCAACCCCAAAAAGACCCACCATGACCCGCGGTCGGAGGCCAGAAGGCTGGCACTCAGTTCTCTGCTAGAACAAGTAGCGTCGGACTACCAGCAGAGCTGAGGGCTTGCCAAGAACAACTGCTCCCAGGCGATCATGCCCTCATCAGAGAAAAGGCGGTCGAGCCTGATGATACAGATGCCATGTTCTCTCTGAGATTACGAACATACAAGTCAGTTCCCGGTGGCCCGGGTAGCGATGGATACCCACCCATCATTCCCACCGGTTATGAAGGTGAAGCACTTCTGTCTCATCAAACAGTCCTGGGAAACGCCTCCTGCCACAGTGCTGGAAGAGGAATTTAATCTATGTTCACGACACGTCCCAAACCAAAGACCAGGACGGTACAGCCCATCTCCTGCTTAGCTGTCTGAGGCAGCAGAGAGAAAATGGTACTGAATCGGCTCCAATGGGCTTCGGGACCTCCACATGAACTACACGGGGTTCACGAGGAACAAGAACACTACCCACAGCATTGCTACCCCTTACTGAGCACTGTCAGCAGCAGCAGCGCTGTCATTGTCTTCCTTGACCTGGAGAGGGCTTTCAGAACTATGCGACATTGTCCATTCAGGAGATCCTGATCCGCAAGGGGAATCAAAAAGAGGCAGGCTGCTTGCCTGGATTAAACGATTACTTTCGGAACAGAACTGCCAGAGTGAAGTTCCAAGGTCACCTTTCAAGGCATTTGCCTCTAGAAAGAGAATAGCACCCCTCAAAGGAGGTCATAAACTCCAACCTGTTCAACATCCTCATATTCAGCATTCTCTGACATTCCACTCTGGCAAGTGCACGATCATTTCATGTGGAATGAGTCTAGCAATTATCTCCACTGGAAGAAATGTGAATCCAGTCAGAAAGGCCCAGCGTTGTCTGGACCCTTAACTGAGAATGCTGCAAGTCAGGCTTAAGATCAGCAGCCAAATCAAGGCAATGGCGCTGAAGCATGATGTCTGTGATCAAAGACTGCGAGTCCAAGGTCTAGAGCTTGAGTGGGTACACGTCTACCAATACTTGGGGGTATGGATCGATAAGAACCTCACCTTCGCTCGAGATCAAACATCTCTTAGACCGGACCAAGGCAAGGCTCTCTGTCATAGGAAGCTCTGTCTGGGCGGCGCTTAGGGCTGGACACCACGTACTAAGATCTTTTACGTTGCACGCTGTCCGTCCCATTGTGGACTACCGCCTCGTCGCCCTGATCACAGTAAAACCTGGACTCAGGAAAAGACTCGACATAATGCAAAACGAAGCCGCCAGGATTATTCTGGGTGCCCCTGGGTGGGCTAAGGTTACTAACCTCCTCCTGGAGGCCAAACTCTTTCCCCTGGACACCCGGATTGATCAGATGGCGGCCCAGTTCCTTGCAAATGTCCTACAGTCCCACTGGACTCGCAGCTAAGACAGAGAGTGCAGCGTCGGCTTGCACAAAACCAAGAACTCTTTGCTAACAACACCTGGCTGTCTCAGACAACCAGAGTGCTGAAACGCTTTGAGCTCAAGAGACACTACTGATCGCATGGACCATCCCCACTGACCTATGTCTCAGCCCCGCCGTGGGCACGATCACTTGATAGAATTCTCTGTCATGAGTCTATCAAGAAGAAAAACGCAGTACTCACTGCACTCTATTGAAGGCTGAGGCGGAGGGAACATTACAGCAATCACGCCGCTGAACAGTAAAGGCCGCTTCACGGATGGTTCTGTGGAGCCCCACCACCCGCACTGCAGGCGCCGGTTTGCAGCAAGGGGCATAGAAAAGCTATGCGGGTATCAGACAATGCCTCCTCGCTCCAGGCAGAGGCAGTAGCTATTATGGGAGCCCTAGCCCATGCAGCCCAGACGGACAGGCATGTTGTTATACACACTAGGGCCGCCATTGACAGCCTGCAACAAAGCACGCCCCTTGATAACGTTTACCTGATAACCTCGATTCTCACCATTGCTCAGAGAATCCTGGGATCAGAAGACACTCATCATCAACTGGGTCCCAAGCCATGTTGGTATTGAAGGGAATGACGTAGCTGACAGGTTAGCGGAGGAAGGCAGGAAGAAACCCTTGAGTGATCTTGTGGTGCATCCTAGCCGGGAACTGCTAAGGCGTAAAACGATGGTTGCAGGGCAGGTCGGTGCCCTGCAGGGCCTGAGAGGAAGCGAGAACCTCCCCCTCAGGCCAGCTGGTACTCAACATACAGGCTATGAGTCATGATACTCTCTCCCAGAATATCAAGGTGTGCTGAAGTCAGTCTGCACAGACTGAGAATAGGCTACCCTTGTGCGGTAACCTCATCCCCACTATTGGGCAAGATGAGCGACGCTGTGAGTATTGTGGCGCGCCGGACGCCAAATTAGAGCACTACCTGATGGAATGCGAGCACACTCGCTTCCTCAGGCAGGGCCCAGAGACGACAGCCGCCGGGCTGGTTAGAAGGCTATGCCTGTCATTAGCCCCCTGGCAACTGGAGCGCCTACAGGCAATCCGACCGCCAAGGTAAAAGTTCAGTCATGATGATCAGATGAGTCAGCACTTATAGCCAGCAAGACCGGGCTACCCCTCCCACACAACCCGGGCGAAGCGACGTCTTCGCAAATCTCTCTCAAATGAACTGAGCTGAATTGAATCGGCGATGATGATCAGAAAAGATTAGATAAGATGAGTCAGCACTCATAGCTGGCAGAGGCCGAACACGCCTTGAGCATATAGCCCGGGCGAAGCGACGTCTTCGCATATCTGTCTGAACTGAACTGAACTACATATATACATACATATATATACTTATACATATATATACTTATATATATATATATATATATATATATATATATATGTATATATATATATGTATATATATATATATATATATATATATATATATATATATATATATATATATATATATATATATATATATATATATATATATATATATATATATATTACATACATACATATATATATATATATATATATATATATATATATATATATACATATATATATCTATATATATATATATATCTATATATACATATATATATATATATATATATATATATATATATATATATATATATATATATATATATATATATATATATATACATATATATACATATACATACATATATATACATACATATATATATATATATATATATATATATATATATATATATATATATATATATATATATATATATATATATATATACATATATATATATATATATATATATATATATATATATATATATATATATATATATATATATATATATACATATATATGTATATATATATATATATATATATATATATAGACCTGTCTTATGAAATACAGCTGCTATGGCAACAGTGCATGTCATAATGTCCCCAGAGAAGTAAGCTGCCACGACCACAATATATAAAGATACATAATGTAAGAATAATATAATCTATTGTGCCATTATAGCCAAGAACAAAGACAAAAAATTCGGGACTCGCTCACTTATGTGAATAATACATAAATCTTTCATTACTTATTTCATATTTCAAAACAAGCCATCCACGCAGATGTATAATCAGAAAGTCTTTGTATTGTGTTTAACTCAGACTTGCTAAGGCGTGAATTTAGATTGCCTCAATTTTTTTTGTTTCTTTATCTACCAATAATTACAGTTGTTCTGTCACTCACAATATTATATGAAATGTCTTTCACCTATTTTTTTTTAATCAGGTACAGAGGCAATAAAACAAAAGATCCAGTAAATGTACTGATTTATTTTCTTATTCTAATAAAAAATACCAGAATCCTGATAGTAGGAACACATGATCTGCTTTTTATTGGCATAAATAAGTGAAAAAAAAGGATATACAGGAATACCCTATATGAAAAAAAAAACAATGCATTTCTACCATAATCAACACACACCTTTCAAACACCGTCCCACCTCAAATTGTGCATAAAGGTAGAGAAGAAGGGTAAAAGACAAGAGAATCAACAATTCCACTGCAATCTTCCATACTGTGTATCCTAATACTGAGATCCTTCCTTCCGCATCAAACAATTAATGGTTGGCCCCACGGATGTTTGTGCAACTACTCTTCGCTAAACACGCCAAGACCTTTCCTATAAGCACTGACCTGACTTTGAAGATTATTCAGGATATGTTACCATGGAAACTAAACATGCCATGACATAAGATTCATGGCAAAAAAGGAGAGAAAAATTACATAAACAGAATTTCTTCCTTCCAGGTACCTTTATCCCTGAATTATTCCAAAAAGAATGAAATAAATGTCAAGTCATTAATTACAGAAACCAAAATATACAACTATTACATAATCTTGCTGGTCTCTCTCTATCTGCTCAATCTAATCATAAAATATTATGAATCACTTTATTTGTACATCCAAAGTATAGGAAATGGAGTGAAAGTCCATAACATATACATATCATTGTTGGCTTTCTAGCTTCAAAATCTTGCATTGTGTATTCAGAATGTCTGGACTTCTGAAGAAAGAAAAAAAAAAAAAAAAAAAAAAAAAAAAAAAAAATTCACATCAACAAGATAGATCTGTATTTCCAGTCAAAAATAAACCCCAGCAAACCAATGTGAAAGGTGCAGTTTATGACCTTGGGGAAATAATGTCATTTGTACTTATAATTCATGTAACTCCCAACTCTGGACCTCCAAAATTAATAATAAATAAATGAGTAAATAAAATGCCTAAAGCATTGACTGAAAATTGAAGGAATTGTCAAGTTTCTGAACTTGCTTGAAAAAGAAAGAGCATGAACAGCCAATGTTTGCTTCAGCTGCATACATAATGCAGAATGATTTGACTATTGCAAGAAAGTTTTTGTGCATATCTAACACATACTGGCAATCATCCTATCCTTTAGTAATAGCAAATGAAAAGCCACAAGGGATAGGCTCATTTAAATTACTTAAAGACAATGGTTTCTGAAGATAAAATGTATAAGAACATTTGTCATATTGTTATAGTTTTGTTTATAATGTAAATTCAAACAATATAAAACATAAAAATGGAAATGTCAGGAATTAGAAAGTATGAAACAGAAGTTTGGAATCAAAAAGCCTAAAATAAATAAATATATGAATAAATAATGATAACAATCATAGAAAAATCAGGAGAGTTACCAGTGTACCTATATACTGTTCAATGCCAGCCCAAGCTAGAGAGTTCAAAGAGTTTCATCTTGCGATGGCAGGTTGTTCAAGAGCCTGCAAAGTCTTCCTTAATTAAAAGGTGTATATATGAGAGTTAAGACCACAACCATGTTGCTCTCTGCAACATGGAGTCATTAAAAAAATATATATACATACATATATATATATATATATATATATATATATATATATATATATATATATATATATATATATATATATATATATATATACATATATATATATATATATATATATATATATATATATATATATATATATATATATATATATATATATATATATATATATATATATATATATATATATATATATATATATATATACATACACACACATTAAAACATTTTATGCCTAGACAAAGAGATTAACTATTGTCACATATGGTTTCCATATGTCCTATTTTCAAAAATATTGATTCCAGATTCTAGTACGGAGGAGGCTGAGGGTATCCCATTCCTTGTGAACTTGGATGTAGCATTTGTTGTTGTTGTTGTTGTTGCTGCTGTTGTTGTTGTTGCTGTTGCTGTTGTTGCTGCTGTTGCTGCTGCTGCTGTTGTTGCTGCTGCTGTACCCCCCCCATCGGTCTCTGGAGGTGCGAGAGCAACGTTCCTCCCTGGCCTGGTCCCCCAGGCCCTGTCTGACCCTCACTGGTGGGTCCCCCCTGCATCATCATCCTCTGACGAATCATGGAGGCATTGCCTTGCGCCATGGGGTGTCCCCCTGGCCCCATTCCCTGGCTGCTGATGCTCTGTCCCCCTGGACCCATGGACTGGCCTGGACCCATGGACTGTCCAGGACCCATGGTTTGGCCTGGGCCCATTGACTGCGCTCCTGGCCCCATGGTCTGGCCCATAGGCTGCATGCCTGGCCTGGCATACCCTTGACCACTGCCAATCATGCCCATACTGCCATTGCCACCTGGACCCTAAAACAGCGAAAGCACCCAGATATAAATTTAATTCCATAACCGATATGTAAAGCAGTGGTAGAAAAACAGTATCCTGTTAAAATCAAATATGATAAAAATGATACTTCCTCTTTTGCAAGACAAGTGAATTTAAAGCAACCATCTTATCAAGGCAGATAAAAGCATAAATGGAAAACACTTTATTAACCACAACACTGCAGTGCACACACCTGTATATACTGAGGGCGTTGGACAATCTGCGACTGTGTCATGCCTTGCCCGATGTAGCCACCTGGCTGCTGCTGCCGAATGCCCATCATGGCTGGATTGGCCTGATACCCAGGTTGGTACCCTTGCCCCATCATGTTCCCTGTTGGTCCACCAGGACCAGTAGGGACATTAGCTCCCCCTGGGCCCTGGTTCATCATCTGCCCACTGGCAATAGGACCCTGCTGATAGGAGCTGTACTGGGACATGCCTGCCTGACCTGGTCCTGTGGGCCCACCTGGGGGTCCCCCTGCAGTACCCATGGCAGAGTACATCTGGCCCCCCTGGCCTGGCATACCCTGGGGCATTGGACCTTGGATTCCTCCTCCTGCCCCATACATCGGGCCTTGCTGAGGACCTTGGAGGCTGGCGCGCAATCCTGGTCTGAAAGATGTATAAATATAAGTTTTTTCTTGTCAATGCACCTTTTTGATTGGGGAGAGCAAGAATCATACTGTTTATGAATCCAAATCTACTGACATTAACTCCCTAACAGGGATAGTGGTAATATATCTTTTATCCAATCACTCATAAATATCTTGCTTAGTATAGTAGCTTGCCAATTAAATACATTTGACTGACACACCTTCAGGTTTAAAAAAAGAAAAGAAAAAAAGGAGAGACATTTATCGCAGGAGAGTAAAAGCCACTTTACCTCATCATAGGTCCCTGCCGAGCCATGGCACCCATGGGTCCTCCGGGCATGTTGTTGAAGGCTTGACCAGTGGGCTGCCCCGGCATCATGGTAGGCGGTCCACTCACTTGCCGCTGCCCCAGCATGTTGCGGATAGCCACTCGGCTGTTGGATATGGCAGACTGGAACCTTGTTCCACCTGCTGTGAAAAGGGGACAATTTCATAATAGAGATGTAAGGGAGTCAAGGAGCATTACGTGAGATGATAAAAGTGATGTTGGTATTTCTAAATAACTTTGAATAAAATGATTATGATTTTTTTTATGGTCATCATTGTGATCAGCATCAGCATCAGAATAACAATAATAATTATAATAATAATTACAATACTAATGATGATGATTAATAATAATAATAATAATAATAATATTGATGATAATAATAGAAATTATAATAATAAAAATAATGATAATAATATTCAAAATAACGATAATGTAATAATAAACTCATATCAATAATTAACTCATATTAAACAACATAGTATTAACAGTTGCACTTTAACATTACTATTCTTATAAACACAAAAAAAAAAAAAAAAAAAAAAAAAAAAAAAAAAAAAAAAAAAAAAAAAAAAAAAAAAATGATGCTTGGATATTCCCGTGACCTCTGTCTGCAATTTTTTTTTTTTTTTTTTACAAATACATCAATTGCTCTACATGCACTTCGTCACCAAGGTGTCAATAACCTTATTTGACCTCACCTGTATATCTCATTCCTTATTAAAAAAAAAAAAAAAAAAAAAAGCTGTATTTCTATTATCATCACCATCATACTTATTGCTATTATCATAATCCTTCCTATTATTATTCAAAAGTTGATAGCTATAAAAGTAACAAAAAATAAACTTTCTCCCTAAAAATTCAAGGGAAGCACTAGGTAGGTGTGGTCAATTAAGCCTGGTAAGTAACTTCTTTGTGACTAAGCACTTGTGGAGCCATGTATATGTAAAAGACTAAGAAAATAAACAAAACAAAACCATATTGGACAGTGCATGTATACATGCCCTCCCAGCACCAACAGGTTAACAGCAATAAACCGTTTTATAATAATGATAACCAAATTGCTAATAGCAATACTTATCTAAAATTACATTATCACCATCAAGATAAGACTGTCTACCAGTAATAAATAGCAAAAAGACACTTAAGAGCTGCCTAACTTCTCATTTGAGAAAGAGAGGCAAGAAATATGTATTCCTCCTCAACATGACAAAACACACAGAGGAAACACACACAATCTGCAGAGAAGCAAATGCAAACCAGAACACAAGATTCACTGTACAGGACCTGTCCACACTGCCTGAACATGTGCAACATCAGCAACAGCATCAAAGCTATCATCAACATTATCAATGTCATCACCCTCATCAGCAAAAAAAGCCATCATCAACAAAAACAATTCATCAGAAGCATGTCACAGTCATCATTATCAATGTCATCATTATCAGCATCACCAACATTATCCACAGACTACAGTATAGGTGCAGGGCTCATCCAGGCCATGGAAGGAATTGAAGCTTAGGCTACAGAGAGAAGTAGCTATAAGCCCCTTCCGCGCGGCACACTCTAGGGGGAAGCGTCTACATTTCTGGCCTCATCTCACACGTCCAGTTAAAGAGAGTTTTTGTGTTAAAAGAAGCTCAGCACATGGGGTAGAGAGGAGAGAAAAAAAAAAAAAAAAAAAAAAAATTGCACGCATCATGTGACA
>BOPN01000333.1:403561-408561 GCA_017312705.2 Penaeus japonicus
ATGTGGATTCGACGTTTTAGACTCGTTAGCGACATGTTTCGGGTAATCTGTCAAACCTTCTTGTTTCATCTTGGTATTGATAATGATAATGATGATAGTAATGATTGATACTTTCTTTTACAGCTTCAGAAATATAGGTCTACCTACATCTACCCAATTGCTTAAATTTTTTGATTTTTTTTTTTCATCTTTACTATTACTTACTATCAGGCAAGAGATAACTTTGTGAACACTCGTGACATATCCGAGGACTATAATGGGGTAGATGGCTGAGTCTCTTATTTGTATTGTTTTCTTCCGGATACTAATGATCTTTTCAGAATAGAGGTCGTTTATGATAAGATGGCTTACTTGACTTTCATTATTATTACATAGGAGTGGGATTCGCTTATACCAGGGGAGGCACCGATGCGCCCTGCTAGCAATAATTTTATTATTTCTTTATGGAACATTATGTAAAAATATGAAACTTATTATGATTAGTTTACCATACTACTTCAACTGTCTTCTTTTGTCATCTGAGTGAGGCCTCCCACCAAGGTCACTCTTTCCACTCTCCTCCTAACCCATGTAAATAACTTGTCACATGCACATGGGGAAAGAGTTTAACTATGCATATTTTTATATACAGTACATAATGATTATGTTGAGGTTTTGGCTTAAAACTTGTTATATTCAATAGCAACGTTTAAAATCTGGCACACGTCAGCAGCCCAGATTCAGTGCCCAGAGTGAAGGGGTTAACTGTATAGTGGTAATAATAATAATAATAATAATAATAATAATAATAATAAGAAGAAGAAGAATGATAAAGGTAGCAGCAATAACATTAGTAACAATGAAAGTAATAACAGAAATAACAGCTGGTGAAACCACCTATGTGTAAAAAGATAAATAAATAAATTGATTAAAAACAGCAGCAGCAGTAATGAGTTAGCGATGAATATCTAAACCTTCTGTTATCTTGACTCAAGAAATACTTCCAAATTCAAGAAGCAACTAGCAGCACTCACCTGTTTATCAGGTACTGGTTCAAGAGCTTCCTGAGGAAGAGGTGGGGGCTCCAGGTAATATGCTAAAGGTTTCTTCATGGAGTGGGTGTGGAACCTGTTGGGATGGATCAATAAGAGATGTCAAATAATAGATTACAATATTATAAACTTGAATGAACTTAGGGGGAGAGGAGGAGGGAGGAGGAGAAGAGGAAGGAGGGAGGGAGGAAAGGACAGAGGGAGAGGTAGGGGGAGAGGGAGCAGAGGGAGGATAGGGGAGAGGGAGGGGGGAGAGGGAGGGAGGGAGGGGAGAGAGAGTGCAAGAAAGAGAGACAAGGATAAAAAGAAAAAAGAACAGGGACAGCATCATACAGTAACAAAAAAAGACACAGATTGTAAAACCCATTTTGCATAGAGAAAGAATCGGATGTACTCACCTCAATAGCCTGTGGGCCTCTTCATACTTAAGGGGTTTTCGCTCAAGTCGTGTGGCCCCAAACCAGGCCCAAGAAAGTGGTGCAGGGTTGCGATGGCCATCAAGGAGGTCCCAAGGGCTCAGCTTCTGTTTCTCTGCTGCTTGAAGACCCTGTAAAAATGGAAAATTTGTAGATGATTTCTTTAACTTATTATATCATGGTACTGTTTGCTCACACATATGGTCATTAGCTCTATCATCTCCTCTTCTCTAAATACTGAACAGAGTTGTACTTACGTGTTTCTTGTCCTTATCAAATTCTTGAAGTCTGTTGCCCTTTGTATCAGTAACAGAACCCCAGGGCTCAAGTGTGATCACCTCAGCCTGCAGCTTTGGCAGCGGTATCAGCTGTCTGACCAATCGCAGTGACACATTGTTGCGCTCACCAATTTCCTGTAGATGGGTCATGTCTCATTGTTATTCATATCACTGTGTATCTATTAACCAACATACATAATAACAGAAAAAAAAATTATCATTCTCCCCCTCAATACAAATGACATTCTCCACTGTTACTTGGGATAAAGGCTGGAAAAGTTATTTTAACAACATTTTGTTGTTGTCTTAACCCAAGAATATATGGTCTGTTGTACAGTTTTACCTGCTAATTCTTTTATTTTTTTTTGTTACAGTCTTGAGTCTTGCTTGTACGAGATAACCAAAGATAATCAAACATACTAAAGGCTAAATGAAGCACAACAGACAATAAAAAGAATTCACTCCTATCATAAGACTTCAATACCTTCTTGATCTTTTTTACAAGGTTGTAGTAATGGCGCCTGTTTTCCTCCCGGGAGTCAGATTGTGCATCTGACATTAGGGTGGAGTGGATGAGGGTTGCCAGCATGTCCAGTACTGTATTGAACAACTCACTGTTGGGTAAACAGAAAATCATTTATTGTTGGAATTTTTCATGTAAGAATAATGAAAGAATTCTTGGATTTCTAAGGTTAATTGCAAAACAGTTATGTATATGAGATCTTTCTTTTAAAGTAAAATTGTATATCATGTACCAATTCCACAAGAAAATTGTATAGGATAAATAAAATAAATTCAATCATAACCACAACATACTTGAAAAAGATTACATAATCCACTAACCTATTATTAGTCAGATCAATAACTCCAAATATGATAAGGTTGACCAGGAGAAGAGCCCATTCGGTGATAATAGAGTTGGAGTATGAGGAAGTAATCACATCAAAGAGGCCCCCTACCAGGGCAAAGCGGAGGCTCAGGGCCTCCAGCATCAGCTGACGGCTGCGGCCGTCCTCTGGGAAAGTCACCTGAAGTGGCCCAGGCTTCTCCTACAAGACAAGGTCAGTTCAACCATGTAGTAAGTTCATGGTAGGCTTCCTCTAATAAAACATTATTATTGATCAATATCAAAAAGTCAGTCAAACTAAAATAAAAAAAATTGCCATACTTGAGAGATACCACTTGGCCCCACCTCCTTTGGCGAGAAGAGCGACTGCATCAGTTGTGTCCGCAGAGATTCAAGCAAGTCTGACAGCTGATCATCCTGGCCATCTAGGCACATCAGAACCAATTGCAGGAAGGGCCTGTGAGAGGCAAGAGGCCAGTGCCCTAAGGACCTTCCTCCTGGTGGATTCTCCATGCCATTGCTGCTGCTGACACTGCTCGGCTGGCTGTGGCTTGGAGGAGGGCTCGACACAGGCCCATCAGCTGTCGTGGCCTCATCGTCTGCTGGCTTGGAGTTTCCAGAGTATGCTCCAAAATTCACAGACTCTAGCACTTGTCCTATGAAAAACATAACCAAAAATGAAAATAAAAAAAGTTTACACAAACATATCACCTACACTCTACCAAAACAAATCTACTAAATATATGCAATTGTTTTATAGCAAGACAAAGAAATAAGTCAAGCCTTACCTGCAACTTTGAGCACGCGACCCTGGACTTTAGGAAGCTTGGAGATGAGCGGGGCAACCAAGGATATAGACTGAGGTTTTGGGCTCCTGCCAAAAGGGAAAATATCTTGGTCACTCTTTTACACTTCTGTATAACATTACTTCTAAAAACAAAAAGGAAAGAAGAGAGAGAGAGAGACAAAAAAGGAAACATGGGTCCTAAAGAGATGAAAAAAAAAAAAAAAAAAAAAAAAAAAAAAAAAAAAGTGCAAAGAAATTGAGAGAAAGTGAGACAAGGAGTCAGGGAAGCAGAAAGGGAAGAAAGAAACCCACTGACCTGTGCCCTGAGAGCGAGAGAGACAGGGAGGACTGATTCTGGTCATGGTTGAGGTGGAACACTTCAATGGCAGCTTGGGCAACATTGTCCAGCCAAGCATTCAGTTCTTGTGAGTTGGACTTCTGTTGCTCATACATCAAGTGCAAATCCAGCCACGATATGCGCAGGGTCCACTCGTCAAGGTCCTGCAAACCATAAGTTAAAAAATGGTCTATATAACAATCCAACCACTAACTCACAAATTCTAGAGAGCAAATCAAACCTCTACTAACTTACTCAAAGTTAACATCTTATTGATAGTATGACAATTATTCACATGGCAATGAAAATGCAGGTGATTCTTCCATACCTGTAATATGTTGGAGATACAGGTACGCTGGTCCTGCGATGTGTCATTGTGCATGTTGGGAGAGTCTGGGTGGCAAATGTGATGCAAAAGACGTTGTGCCTGCAATGGTATCGAAATGTGAGCTATGTTAATGCCAAAAGTTTAGCAAATTAAATAAAATATTTTTAAAAATAAAATTCCTGACAAATGACAAAGAATTTTGCACATTGTGTAAAAGAAAAAGAAAGAAAAAAAAAAATTAAAAGACTAGAGGAGGCCTGCAACGGCACTATGATAATAATACAATATAAAGAACAAGTTTCCACTAACACTAAAATATAAATAAATAGTTTGAAAAGTCCTCAAACTTCATACTTGCATACCTACATCCTCAAAACAATTCCTTTGAATTTCTGATAAAAAAAAAAACATACCTGCTTTGGGGTAAGCGTGCTGTCAAGAAGGTTCTCAGGACTGCACAGCTCTTCTGGGATCTTGAGACACCGTTCCCTAACCCATTCCTGAGAGCAGATCTGCCTAAGGGCATAACGTGCAAAGTCTGCTAGGCTGGCCTTGTCTGCATCTTTCCTGGTGGTAAACATTAGAGAGAATTTCATAAGCATGGGCAAATCTCATGATTAATGTGTTGTTTGAGATGTATCTTTGCCTTTGAAGTAGTCTCTGTATTGGGAGAATGCATGTCTGAGCAAGTGTTGCATATCAAGAGTTGTTTTTTCAAAATGTATTCCTACTTGTGCTGTCTATAATAATTTGTATCTAGAATATGCCTAAGTGTCTGTTAACTATTGCTTATTGTCTAAAGGAGAGCAAGTTATGTATCATACAATTCTTCCTAGGATACATATCTAAACATATGTCACTGTGTCACTCACTCCATCATGTCACCATGATACCTACCCCATCATGTCAGAGTCGTTGGAGCCACTGCCTATGTCAGATGTTCCCAGAATGTCAGAAATGGATGCCTGGCTTTTAC
>BOPN01000333.1:418561-423561 GCA_017312705.2 Penaeus japonicus
AACTGAAATGGATTGTGAAAAAATGATATATAAAATAAAAATTAATGATAAATTGATAGTGAAAGTGTAATGGTAAGTGACGTATATGGGAATAAATACCTTCATGGATTATTTCTGAACACCAGAATTCAAAGACATGAAGAAGAAAGAAAGAAAAGGGGGAAAAAAAAAAGACTGGGAAAAAATGGAGGAGAAAACAATAACCACAACAAGAACAAAAACAATAAGAACAACACCACAACAATAAAATAGTCTAAGAGGACATGGGACGAGAACTCACCTGAGCTGCAACTGTACTGGTGATGTGATGTTGGTCAAAGTAAGAATGCGCGCAGAACCTGCTCATAATGTTCTCAAAGTTGAATTCCCCTCTCGATGATTTCTTGACCTTGCCACCTTTAGAAAGTTGGTACACCAATGGTAAATGAGTTTGCAGTGACATTAAGAAATATAAAAAAAGCAATCTACTACATGACTATACATTTACCTTCAACAGAAGGAAGATTGTCATAAACAAATTTTTAAAAAATAAGGAAAAATAAAAATAAAGAAGGAACACAAAATGTCTAAAACACTACCTTCCGCAATGTCAATGCTGCACTTCTTGCCGAACAGCTTGCAGATCTCTTTAGTAAGCTTTTTAATGGCGGCCCTTGCTTCATCCCTGGCCTTGCCTACGCCATACAGTAGCACATATCTCTGTGGAGCGATTTTGATATTGATATCAGGGTGTTATCAATTCCAGCTCAGTAAAGGGTATAGGAAATGAGCAGGAAGGACAATAATGGAAAATAGGGTAGAACTCTCTCTTTCTCTGACATCTCTCTCTTTCTCTGATATCAACATCTCTCTCTCTATCTGTTTCTGACATCTCTCTCTCTTATCTGTTTCTGACATCTCTCTCTCTTATCTGTTTCTGACATCTCTCTCTCTTATCTGTTTCTGACATCTCTCTCTCTTATCTGTTTCTGACATCTCTCTCTCTTATCTGTTTCTGACATCTCTCTCTCTTATCTGTTTCTGACATCTCTCTCTCTTATCTGTTTCTGACATCTCTCTCTCTTATCTGTTTCTGACATCTCTCTCTCTCTCTCTCTCTCTCTCTCTCTCTCTCCTCTCTCTCTCCTCTCTCTCTCCCCTCTCTCCCCCCTCTCTCTCTGATATCTATCAATTTCTATCTCTGTCTCTCTCAAATAATCAACAAAGCCTAACTTCCTTGGCCCACCTGATTGATCTCATGCATATAGGCATCGTCTTGAGGCAGGGGGAAGTGCTGTGCGTAAACAAGGTGCCTAGGCTGCCGCTGCTTGCCCTCTCCCCCCAACTCGCCCCGTCCACCAGTCCCACACTCCTCCAGGCTTGTGTTGACAGCGATCTTCTGCAGAATCTTGCCCAAGTCATCATCGATGTTGTCTGTTCCATCCTGCAAATGTTGATAAAAAAAATTTTTTAATCACATTCAATATTCTATCTTAAACATTGCCTTATGTTGGCAATTATTACAAATCATAAAGCTCTCTCTCCCTAAAAAAAATAGATATATGAAAAAAATAAGAAATAAAACAAATGAATAAATCAACGATGTAAATACAGAAAACATTTTATACAAAGAAAAAACAAAACAAACAAAAACAAAAACAAAAAAAAATCATCATCAAATAACCTACAACAAAATTAAGACTCTTTTCTCACCTCCTTCTTCTCCCCAAAGGATGTATCTGCCTTGAGGTCTGGTGCTCCTCCTGCCAAGTCCCCACGTGAGATCAAAGTGCACATGTATGCATCATGGCTAAAAACATCCTGCCGTATCAGCTCCGAAAAAAGGTGAACCAGATTACCAAACTCTTGAGATCTCACTGACATGGCATTCTCATCTGTTGGGAGGTAGATCAATTTTGATTATTCTGTCTTTGTTTTGGTTAAAGATTTCAAATTCAAACAACTGTCCACAAATAATCATGATTATAAGAGTAATAATCCTGTCATTTTGATATCACTAACATCCAGACCCTCAACATAAAATAAAACCTTAAAATTATTTCAAATAGATCACAGTATCAATACTCCTAAATTCAAAAACACACCAAAATGAAAGGTTATTATTAAAGAGGTCTAAATAAAGCAACCCTCACCATGTACGGGGGCCTGAGTATCCAGGAACTTTAGGAGGAGGTTCTGGAACACACAACCGCCGGGCGCCGCCATCTGGGAGGAGGTGACAGAGTCCTTCTCATCCGGTAGATCGCTCTCAGCAGAAGTGAGTGCATTCTGTCTCTTCTCCAGCAGCCGAGCTACAACTAGTGCCCGGTGCTCCCCACAGCGCTGTACTGACACAGCCCACTCACAGAGTGTACGTACAACAGCTTCTTCATTGTTGATGCCGCTGTTGTTGCTGTTGGAAGTGCCACTGCCTGTAGTGTTGCCTGTTGCCACATTGCTGCCACTGCTGCTGTTGCTGCTGGGATTCTGTAGGAAATAGGTTCCCTTAAGTGTTATAAAGAAAAGTTTGTTTGTTTTTTTACTGTATTAGCTTACATTCTACATCCAATAATATATATAAATCAAAATAGAAAAAAAGAGAATTAGAAATGATAATCATCCAGGCAAAAATGGTAAAACACCAAAAATAAATATGAACTTACCTCATTATTAGCTTCTTTGGTGGATCCAAACACCTTTGTGTAGAGAGTGTCCAGTGAATTATTAGAGTCAACACGGTCAAAACAGTGCCGGTCAAGAGCTGCTAAAGTTGCCAGCACACGGTTAATGGTTGACCCTGTTAACGTTTTAATAATCTTAGATGCTGTCTTTTAAGTTTCTTTTTATATAAAAAAATTAACCTTTTTCATATATTTCTGTTATTCAAGATATGTAGATTTTAAACTCCTGAGTTAATTATATTGTTCTTATTAGCACTGACAAAAATGGAAGACAAACAGTAGGTGGAGAGAGAGGGGGGATGGGGGAGGGAGGAGGGAGGAAAAGACAGAAGAGAGAAGAGAGAAGAGAGAAGAGAGAAGAAAGAGGAGAGAAGAGATAGGAGATATGAGCATCACAGAGAAAGTATAAGAAAAGAGTGTAGAAGGCACGTGCCCTTACCTGCAACATTGACAGCATACTTGTCTAGAGACCATCTGTTCTCTGCTGCTCGACTCCGCTGGCGGATGTGCTCTTCCATGAGTCTCAATTGGGCTCTAAATAGAGATGAAACATAAATCTTAATAATAATAACAAAATGATAATATCAATTACCCAAAAACTTTAAACAATGTTACTAACAAAATGAAATAGGATCATGTAACATAAAAATGAAGTGACAAGATGAGTCAAAGAGACTGCAGTAACTACTATAATGCAAGCATCCCTCACCTGACTTGCTGGTTGTTGTATCTTGGAGGCATAGGAAGATCGGAGGGTGGGCACGGAAGCAGATCCAGCGGAGAGCCTGTAAGCCAAGAGGTGGCCTTGCCTTCCCCTGCATTGTTCCACACAAGTGCTGTCGGGCAGTCTAATGTAATGGCCTGGAATGATGGACGGTTGTTTCATTGTTAGCATGGACACTTTTACATTTTGGGGGCAAGTATCTGATAAAGACTAGAAGGATATTGACGTCTAAATATGAACTGGATGACCCCAAGTAAAATAAAAGGGTACTGTCTTCAACTGTGGGGAGCACTCAAAAGCTTTAGGTACTTTAGGTACAAGAGCATGTAATTGCTTTACCACCAACATTCAGTCTCATACATAAAAACAATTGATCTTTTCAAGACATTTTATTATCTCTTTCCTCTTCCCCATCCTAAAACTAATATAAAAACACAATATCAAATTAATTACCAGCATAAAAAACAATCCAAATAAAAATCCTATCGCCTTATATGTCTATCAAAAATAGCTTTACATGCTTACCTGTATGAAACATGATGCAGCAAGAATGATGGGACGGTGTTGGTGGCAGAGCAGGAGCTCCTGGAAAGTTGATGCGAGAGGGTTGACAGGAGGGCCCGCTGGCTGACTGCTTCCAGAACCTGGTACTCCTACACCAACTCTGCAATGTTTATTAATTTTACAAGGTGTTCCCACCATCTTATCTTTTAATGGTTACAATCTTAAGCATAGATAAGTCAGCTCTATTTACAAATGGTAACAGATATGTAAACCACCAAACACACTTTTGCTCTAATATATGTGTTAAACAGGTAAGTTGGATAGATATGTAAAAAGTACTGAATTAATATTTCCTTCACAGAATTGAGACTAAATAGGTTAAACAAAACTTATATATCAATATCTATGGAAAATCATTAGTGTTCTTTTTTTAGATAAAGTAAAATGCATAAGAGAGACAGAGAGAGGAAAATGAAGGAATTTATATGAGTGATCTTTTTTTTTTTCTTACCAATACATAAGTAATATACAATCATGGAAAACAATTTATTAAAAAAAATAATAAAAAAAAATAAATGAAATGAGTGCATCTTCCATGGTGTTCCCTTTTGAAGAAGCAACAAGCTTGAAATGGATGTTGCCTCTCTTTTCATACTTTGTCTCAAAACAATTTATATTTTACCCATTGCTAGTCTGGTTGACAGGAGACTGTGGTCTTGGTGAGGAATAGCCTGAGTCATGACACAACTGTGCTAGTTTGGCAGAGGAATAGTGAGCCAATTTTCTTGAAAGATACTCAGACTGTGTGATCTCATCCAGGTATTGTAGCGGCAAGGGCAGAACAACCCTCAGGATGACGTCGTGTTCGCTGTTCCGCCATCGAACAAATGCCTCCACAACCCACTCTAGGAGTTCCTGTCTGTCCAACAATCCCTCCTGAAAAAAATAACAATATCATGTATTATCTTACAGTAGAACCTTTAGAACAGATTCTTACTAATCACTTGCCTGATATTTATGTAATACAAAACAAAAATATATATAAGAATATCTTATTATGTATACAATGATGATCTATGGTACTTATGAATGTCAAAAGAAAATACCAGATT
>BOPN01000333.1:448793-453793 GCA_017312705.2 Penaeus japonicus
CTCACTCATTCACTCACTTACTCACTCACCCAATCACTCTCTTGCAATCTTGTTCATTCTCACTCACTCCACAAAATCATTAATTCTTATAACACAACCAGTTTTATGACTAATAATCTGAGAAATATGTGTGTTTCCTAAGTAAGGGTCCTTTTTAGACACTGCAATCTACCATTACTGTAAAATAAATATTTATAGTGAATGAACTTTTACATACTTTATACAAACATAGCATATTGCTCACTACATATATTGAAAAAAATGATAAATGCATACATGAAGCTAAAGCTACAATTGCCAATCACAGTCTAATTTCTGAAGAAAAGTTTCAGAGTTACATAAATCATTTATACTTTTATTAGTGTATGTCAGTAAATACTGATGTAATTCCTATACTGGAATCTATTTTGTTCAGGTATCTCAAATTATATCATGATATTCACAAAGAAAATATATGCATTATATGCATTACAGCTTAAGCAAATACATGCCTTAGCTAAAGTATCTTAACCCACACAGGACGGGTGGTACAGCATGTGTACCGCGCATTCAAAAGCCCAGTTGCCGGGCGGCACAGTATTGTGCCGGCCATTCAATTGATTTAGGCCTAATAATTCGAACGCCCCGGCATTTGGACATTCAAGGCTAGAATTCCCCCGTCGGGAATGGGTTAATAATTTATTGGTTAAAAAGAGAAAGAAAGAAAGAAAAAAAAGTGCCTAAGACTAGACCAACTGTCAATTCTTTGTGCAAGAGAGAGCTACACTCTAATAAAATAAGCTTGGCACACTGTGGCACCTACCTGGATCCCCTTAGTCGTCACATTAACTAGTATATCATCGACACTTAAATATTTTCCACTGAGTTTTTCATTTTCAAAGCTCTGTATGTGCTTTAGCCATCTCCGCAAGTGATTGAAACTTGATATGTCAGCTCCTCTTAATGATGAAAAGACTATCAGGTCACTGTTTGTCACTTGGTATCCCTCTATATAGCTATATTCACATAAATAACTGTCTAAGTGCTTTAAATCTTCTTTTGACCAATGTTTTTCAGTCATTTTTGTTTTTTGTCCTGAAAGATAAAGTCTGGTCACAACTTCTTGCCTCAAAAAATAATTCTTCATTCTTTTTCTTTTTACATATTATCATAACTGTTTAGAAGTGAACACATTTTGAAAAATTATGAAAGCTGTAATAATGAAGAAATATATTAAATAGAATAGCTATGATATTGAGGCAAACAATGACATAACTATATATGATTTCTACAAAATTCAGAGAACTCAAATATTAATTCCCTGGTAATACTTTTTCTTAATTATATGTACAATTTCAATTTCTAGCTAACATTTTCAAGTTCAACTTCATTTTCTTCCTATTATTTTGCATCTTAAACTTGCAATTACAAAAACATAATAATAACCTCAATTCCTATTTCTTAATTTTCTTTAGCTTATTCAACATACTATAAATATCTTTAGGCAATTAATTAACATTACACAATACAACAATGTTAAAAATATTATTGTCTGGAATTTGAGTTTACAATAAAAGTAGAAATTAAGAGTAAAATAATGTTTAAATGCTACATGTATTACCTTGCTCTGTAATAAATATTTCAAACCATTCTTACTAAAAAAAATTATCAGTTCCTAAAAAAATTATCTATATGATAGCTAAGGACTAGAGAGTAGTGATTAATAAAGCCTAATAAATGAGAACTGACAACAGACACACTATAATAATCTACTTTCCAATGATATGTATATTATCTGGAAGTAACAATCTTTAGCCTATACTGTAAACTTAGTAGCAGTTCAAAATAGGGCTTCATAAAACAATAATAATTCAGCACTGTGCAAAGGCCAACAAACAGACCTCATGTATATTGAGCAAGATCAAGCTTGGACTGGTTCTTTATTTGATACTGAATTGCCTGGGACATTAACAAGCTCTATCTTGCCAGAGTTTACATGCTGCTCAAAAGTGCCGATAAAGATTAACATAAATGCTTTTCAAAGACTTGAATAATTAGCAATTTAAATAAACCATTCTTGCTTATGATTGGCCCTCTCGATGTAAGAGTTTTCAATGGTTATTTTCTATCAACAAAATGAACCTCAGTGAATCTTTTTTTTTTGGTAAATGTTTTTTTTCCAAACAAGCACACAACATATAAAACAAAAAGTATATGTTAACCCATTAACAACGGATGGCATGATTTGCTGCCAAGGCAGAGTTAACCGTAGACACGGATGGCACCATGCCAGACAATGTATACATATTTTATTAAAACTACTACCAATGGGTTAAGATTAATCTAGTTGTCACTTACAAGGTAAACAACATATAGAAATGACAGAAAAAATCTGAAACACTTTTCTTTTACTTTCTTCACCAACTGAAAATGAAGATATATTATCAGTGAAAGCTGCTCTAAGTATCATATTCCTGTATAACTATTTTATTTTTATTTTTTATTCATACCTGCACAACAGTATGGTAAATTTCAATCTATTGTAAAAGGGAAAAGATTTGCTTGCAGCTTCACGCAACATACCTTGACTTTCAGTGACTCAAAAAACTAAAGCCATTCTTGTGTTTGTACTTTTTTCGTGTTCTATTGTATTGAGTGATTTATATGTCATATTAAAGGCTCTATCAGCTGCAGCTAACTAAAACTGTAGTGTAGGGTCCATATCAACTCATTATTTTCTTTATATTCAGTGTGAAAGAAGTATTGATGTTTTAGGGGAGGACAAAAAGAGAACTTTATTTTTTCGTATTCGGGTAATGTCATGAACAAAAGTGAAAAATATAACCATCCATAATGAAGCTGTCTCGCTCTGAAAAATAAAAACTCATCCTGGAGACTCAGCAAGCATATCTATCCTCTGTCCATTATGGGTTAATCAAGATCTACGAACCAAAGTGCCAACTCTCAAAAATAGAAGGGAACCCACTTTTCGCAAACCCTGTGGTAATACATTACAAACCCCCACTTAAAATTACCTAACCTGGACCCCCCTTGATCATTATATATTGCACTCAAACCATGTAACCCACCTAACCCACTAGCCCCCAATGGACCCCAATGGGAGTGGATCTTAAATAATACTGAATATTACCTTGCTGTAAGTATGGGTAAATTTTCTGAACAACGCCGCGTTACGAAATACCACAAAAGTGGTATTGATGGATTCCTCTTAACCTCTACTATTCATATATTGTGAAATTAATGAGCGCTTGCACCCTTGAAGCCCACAATCTGGGTCCCGATAGTAGGGGAGGGTATGAAGTAGAACAGGGAAATTGCGGGGTAAAATATGAATTCCGGCCATATTTCGTATGCAAAATCTTAACCAATTACCTACCTAACTTTGCTTAGGTTTGAAGTTTGCCCTAGCCAAGGGGAGGCTTTGCCCCCACTGGACCCCCCTTTTTTAAGGCACTTCGTGCTACCTCGTGCTACTTCGGTATCACGAAAACCTTAACCCAACTACCTACCTCATTTTGCCTAGTTTTAAAGTCAGCCTTTGCGAAGAGGGAGCTACGCCCCCCTGTGGATCTCCCCTATTCAGGGCACTTCGTGATACTTATGATATGTAATTAGTTCTGTAGATGAAAATGCTGCAACCACGAACAACCTTCACACTGCGCTATGATAACGGCAACTGAGTCTTCGTCTCATATATTCCTCAGGATAGGAAACAAGGACCAATAATGACATGTCCACTCAATAGAGGGCACCATAACTATACTGTAAACAATGGGGAATATTCCACCATCTGTTGAGAGAACATAACAGCACATGCAGGTAATTCATTGGGGGTTTCCAGTTCACAGCTTGTTGCTAGCTGTAAATACGTAAACACAGCCATGTTTAAATTTCAGGGCGAGGATGGTGGTTTCGGGGTATTTTGCACAAGGTATGTTGCACGAAGTGCCCTAAAAAGGGGGGGGGGTCCAGAGGGGGGCAAAGCCCCTCTCTCTTGGCTAGGGATTAATTCAAAACTAGGCAAAGTTAGGTAGGTCATTGGGTTAAGATTTTGCACACGAAATATGCCCCGAAGTAGGACGAGGTAGCACGAAGTGCCTTAAAAAAAAGAGACCCTGATTGTGGGGTCCAGAGGTGGAATCGCGCATGATTTCCACTATATATGAACAGTAGAGGTTGATAGGAATCCATCGATATCATTTTTATGGTATTTCGTAACATTTTACCCCGTAATTTCCTTGATCTACTTCATGCCCTCCCCTACTATCGGGACCCAGATTGTGGGCTCCAGGGGTGGAAGCGCTCATTAATTTCACTATATATGAATAGTAGAGGTTGAGAGGAATCCATCGATACCACTTTTGAGGTATTTCGTAACGTGGTGTTGTTCGGAAAATTTACCGAAATGTTTGCCTCAACATGTAAATTTCTGTCAAAAACCACATAACTTGACATCATACTGTTAACATTGAGTGCGACTTTAAATAAATGTATCACTTGCGTATCAAATCCGCCGAATAACTTCTTTATGAACAATTTGCAGAGAAAGTGCTCTGAATGAAAATTGTCAAATAATTTTTATTCTATTGATTAAATAACTATTTTCCTTGCATTTCAAGGCTGTATGAGACTTAACCTATACCTATAATGCTACCTAATTTGATATTAATTTGATATCTACCCCTGATGTCAACTGTCCATATTTTGGTTCATTCAAACCAATAGCAACAATATAGGCCCTGATAGAGGGAAAGGAAATGATGAATACCAAAAAGTATATATAAAATAAAGTAATAATATATCACACATATATAGTGATAGAGTTTGTCAACTATGGAATCAGTTCGGTCTTGCTAAACCTGCGTCAAGGACGTTTGTTAACCTTTGTCACTTCAAGTGGTCCGATCTTGACCTATCGTCTGCATTACTTACAGAATTACTAATATAATTAACATCTAAATGACAATTACATTACTACATGTGGAACTAATCAGAATTCC
>BOPN01000333.1:498793-503793 GCA_017312705.2 Penaeus japonicus
TAGATTTCCCTTTTATTCATTTTCAGAGGATGTTGGAAACAGATGTGTAGCGGCACATTTTTTTTTTTTTTTTTACTTCCCCCACCAAGCAACAGTATGAGACCTTTGTCCGTTTCCCTGAATTAACATTTCCCCGCGGTCTCATTTCCTAGTGATATATTGCCCTGCATTATATTGTAGCACATAATACACACGCTGAAGCAAATGTATTTTGTACATTAGTCATCCACACTCTCAGAAAACGGAGAAATATGGCTTGGGAAGCATTTTAAAGGATTTTGAATAAAGGCTTTGAAACAGATGTATCGTCTGCATTTTATCCCTTATCTCCACATTATTTTTCGGGTTATCAGACCATAATTCTAAGAAATGCATCTCATTCCATTAAGAACAGACTGGCGATAAAGAATATCTCGGGGGATTTTTTTGAGAATGAGATAAGGAAAAATGATTTAGAGAAGTTTGTTTGTTTTTAAGAAACACAGCGCTTGCGCCTCCCGTAGTGTCTCTCGAACTCTAAGGTATAAGCAATGCTCGTAAAAATATAGTATTCTCTTTTCTGTATACAAAGAAGAGAATTTCTAGGTCAGTGTAAAATACTTTTGGCTTATGTCTAGATATATTGAACGTTTTATTGGAATATGTGTAGTGTTCTAGGGATAAATTATTTTGTTGAAGATAATAGTTATTTACCTCGGGCTCTTGTCTAGAACGTATTCTCGTATTCGTATTTTTTGTAGCGATTCATACTTGCACCGTAACTACTGCATACTGTTTTCCTGTGGTTGTGTTGAATTTAGGAAAGTATGTTGTATTATATGATCATGTGTAAATATTGGTATTTGATCAACTGTTTCTCTTTATCGGAAATCGAGAAATGCCAAACGCGACGCATTACTGTTTGGGCGATATACAGTAACAAATGGGAAGTCATAGAATAGAATGCATAAGCATTAACAAACTTAGAATAGATAGTCAAATAAAGAATCATTATCTTATTCTTCTGACAAAATCATCCGCAAGGAAATAAGCAAGAGAGCGAATTAGATCCCTTAAAAAATAGATCGATAGATCGTATGATAATTAGATAAAATAAATTCTAAAATGAATTGCAGCAAAACTTAGAAAGCTAGATACATTCCAAACCCTTAAAAATAAAAAAAACAAGACCTGTATATACGATATCCAAAAAAAATATCAACCCAAGCCATCGTGAGCAAAGCCGCATCAAAATACCAAAACCTGGATCCGTTCTAGCCTTTCTGGCGCTTCGGAGTCGGAGACGTTAGAGTATTGGAACTGTATTTTCTACCATTTTGTTGTGGCTCGAAAGTGAACCCAAAACACTAACATAACAACACCCCCCCTACGAGAAGAGCCAACTTTAGAGCTTTGCCCTTAGAGCTTAAGATGGTTGGTGGGTTGAGCGAGAAGGGGGTAGACACATGAAGCCGCAAGAATCCGAGCCCAAGGAAATGGTGGGGGGCTGCTGCGTGTGCTCGGACGAGAATGGATGGACGGAGAATCCCCTCGTGTACTGCGACGGCCAGGGTTGTAATGTGGCCGTGCATCAAGGTGGGTGTTTTAGGGCCAGAGGGAAGGGGAGAAAGAGTTTATGGTTGAATTAGGGTCCGAAGGGAGGGAGGAAGGTGAGGTCCCTTAGTGCATTTCATCAGCCAGGGTTGTGATGCCATTGCATCAAGGTAGGAATTTCAAGACAGGGAAAAAGGGCGGGAGGAATTATCTCTTGATTTGGGGTTGGAACGGAGTTAAAGGAAATATTACATTAAGTTGAAGAATTTCCCTTGGTTAGTAGGTTCAAGATTTAGGGAAGAGGAAGGTTGAGCATTTATTGTAGGCCTGTATATTGGCAAGGGGGCGGGTCTGACAATTTTGCAAAATGAAGATGGTATTCCAAGCAGGTGAAGCTCATTTGCAAACAGGAAGCACCTACAGTTATGACACAGTAAATAAAATTGACAATGCTGTTTGTGCGACATTTGGAAGTGCGCAGATATTGCAGATTCTTGGTTAACATTTCCAGATTTTTGACGCTACAATCACTTGGATTCATACAATACTTAATGTAAGCAAATTCATGTTTGGCATAAACCAATGATAAGATAAAAGTTTAAGAACTTCACTATGACCCTCTAGCATCAACATGATGACGAGACAATTCAGACTTAGACATAGACTCATCAGTGCAGTCAGAAGAGTCTTAGTATAATTTAATTTGCTAGGTGGCTTAACTTAAAAATGATGAGTTCCCAAGCTAGGCTACTTGCCAGTGATGGGAATCAAGGGGCAAGAGCCTTTTGAATAAGTACGATTAGGTTAAGTTAGGTTGCTACTAAGAGTAAAGATTGACAAATCACGCTTTTCTTGTGTTTTTTTTTTTTTTTTTTTTGTCTAGAGTGAATTTTACCTTGGTTATGGTCGAAATAACACTTTTTTATTAAATAAAACTAGTGACTTTGGCCAAAAAAAAAGAAACACCAAAAAAATTAGAAAACTATTTTTGCATGCTCAAGGGGAATATTGTGTAAGAAATGTAATTTTTGTGGTGTGAATTTGGTTGATGTGGCAGAAGTAATAGCCTAACATATTCCCAACATTCATCTCAATTGGTGGGGAGAGGGGTTCTTAGGTGATTAACATGTACAGACAGTGATAAATTTGCTTGCCTGATCCCCTGTTTGAGAACTAGTACTACCTGCGCATCATCCGAGATGGGTTTTATTTCCGAGTGAGGGAGCATTATACCTCATATTGCAACCTATTGCCCTCTGTTGCATTCTCATTATAATACTAATTATGTTTTTGTGTTTACCCTTTATTTTGTGTATTTTTGTGTTTTACTATGTTATGAGTCTTATATGTGCCATCTGACTATTTATTAGGCTTAAATAATTTTAAAGGGTCCACATTAGCTCATTATGATTTTACATATAGCATGATAGAAATATTTAATTAATATAGGATGTTAGAAAGCAATTTAATTTTTTTTTTTATTAGGCTACTTTCGTAAAGAATGTCAAAAGAAATATCTCCAATGAAATTAAACAAATAGTCGGTGAAGACGAAGGAGAACTTTGTTTATGACTGTAGCCCTACTGGCAAAGGAGCTAATTGAAGATGTTGCCCATAGGGTGGGTTGCTTCCTATTTACATTCCACCTGTACATCCTGGATTGCCAGTACCTTAACCTATTCGCTGGTTGACTTGCCATCACGTTCAGTGATTTTTGGGTCAGCGCGCCAGGTGAGCGGGCATACAGCACTCGCTCGCAGCTAGTGTGCCGGAGAATCCTGAGGTGTTAGGCTTAAGCATTCGAATACCCCGGCATTCAAACCATTTAGAGCTGAAATAGCCCCGACGTGAATGGGTTAAAGCAGAAAGTTGGCATCTTGCTTTGTTTCGTTGTAGAGACTTTGGATGGGAACCCTTCAAGACATTCTTTCCCATTGGTGCTAGGAGAGAGTATTGCTGTCTGTATTGGGACTTTAACCTGTTAACGACGGGGACAAGATATCACTTCAAGTGTTGGCTGGGTTGGCCGACGCGGATGAGATATTTCGTCTTGGCTATCCTCCTGGCTGGCACACCGGGTGATCGGGCGTACAGCGCTCGGCCGCGGCCAGTGCAGGCAAGCATCCTGAGGTGTTAGGCTTATGCATTAGAAATATCCCGGCATTTTGACCATTTACAGCCAAAATATAGCCCCCTCATTAATGGGTTAAACAACCTATTTTAATGAATATTATGTTATCCTAATCATCATAAAAAGTAATTACTCTTAGTATTAAAAAGAGAAAGCCCACCACTGGCCTTTGACATTAAATACACCATGACTCTGCATCACGACCAGAACTCAACTGTCATGGTACCCATACACAATAGATTAATGTAATCTGCATTGCCGAAATCACATCAACCCCTTAAAGTCACAGAGGTTTTAGCATGTATATCCCCCAGCTGCAATTAGGGTATGAGTTTTTAAGTTTCACTAATGCCAATTTGATCTTTGGCATTTCAAGAACTTGAATTTACATCCCAGAAAATGTACATATCCATGCCATATATATAGAATACAGACTGCATAGTAGAGCATCAGAGTTGAAAAAACTATCGAAGTAACTCCTCTTATTAAAAAAAAAAAAAAAAAATTGCAGTTACTCCTCAAAGAGGAAAGAAGAGGGGAATAAACTTCCATGCATATACAACATGTCCCTTGCCTCCAAGGGGCATGGTAATATGGGACTGGTCTAGTGGGTGTGGCTCGAGGAAACTTGCCAGACAGTAATGAAAATATTAGCAGACACTTCATACATTCCAGTCATGTTGAAAAGAATGCAGGAAAATTCCTGCCTGTTTTGACCGGCCATCCGTGAAGATTGCCGATAGTACTGATGCACATAGCCATGGTTTTACCATGCAAGTGGAGGATTAGACTGGGGGGGGTTGATAACCATTTGTATGAAGCCTTTGCGTATATTATGTCTGTTTTGGACAGCAGTAACAATTGATGCTTATCCAAGGTATTACACTCTCCTGATCCAGCATTGTGTATTAATCTATTGCATATGGGTGTCATGATATACATGACTGCACTGTTTAGGCCTAAAGACGGGTGTCAATGCGTATGTGGTGCAACATCAGGATCTGCTCACAATTGTGAAGCACGAAGATAGTCATGAAGTATTATGGCTGTAATGGTGCTAGCTCCATTGCTACAGGGTTCCAAAGTCAGCCTAAACCAGCATTTTATGATGGATTTATTAAAAAATATTGTTTGAACTAATCTGTGCTACCTAGAGGGCAGAGAAAACACTTTTCCCATCCCTTTAATTTTTAGCTGGTGCCACTAGTGTTGTAGACCGCCCGTCCTGACAACCAATTAGTAATTAGGTTGTTAGGCGCCCTGTCCGCAATGGGTTAACCTATTTGTGCTGGCTGATGAGCTGACATGTTTCGTGGTTTTTGGGTCAGATGCTGGT
>BOPN01000333.1:513793-516293 GCA_017312705.2 Penaeus japonicus
CTTATACGTTCGAGAACCCTGGTATTGCGACTGCGCAAAGCCGGAATGGCCCCTGCGTGAATGGGTTAAAGATCATAGCTGCCCTAATACTTGAATGAGTTTTATTTGTATTTTGATTATTTTTCCTTTTGATATCTTCAAAACCAGATGTTGCTGAATTTGTAAAATTGCCCATAGATTGCATTGGACATACATGACACGCAAAATCAAAAATCAAGTTTTTGCATTGATTTTCCCTAAGTTCCAAGAAGTAATATATACCCTGTTAGTCCCAAGTAAGTCTAACTGATTTAACCCTCTCTGGAAGGGTTTCTAAAAATATTTGAATGATAGATTTATTAACCCATTGCATAGGGTGTCATGACATACATGTCTGCACTGGTTAGGTGACATCGGGATCTGCTCACAGTTGAAGTGTGCGCACAGGCATACAGTATTATGGCTATAATAGTGCTAGCTCCAGAGCTGCAGGGTTCAAAAGTCATCCTAAACCCAAATTTTATGATGGATTTATGAAAAAAATAATGTTTGGGGTAGTCTGTGCTCCCCAGAGCGTGGAGAAAACCCTTTCCACATCCCTCTAATTTTTAGCTGGTGACACTAGTGTCATAGACTGCCTGTCCTGATGACCAGTTAGGTTCTTAGGCTCCCTGTCCGCAATGGGTTAATCAGAGATACAGCCTTTTAAGGATTTCACATAGTTGCATCTATCTTATTTCTTTCTTGAAAGGAAAGAATTTCACTTAGTTTTATCCTTATCAGAAGGAGATAAAGCACCACAAGAATTATCAAAATATTCCAATAAATACTCCTATATATAAGGTTGTGGCAATGTAGATGTAATCACTGATAATGGATAAAGTAATAGTATTGATCAATATGATAATCAGTAATAGTCAAAAATGATAAATAATCAATATGATAATCAGTAATAATCAATAATACAAAGATAATCAGGACAGTCAATGAGTAAGTGTGCTGCTGCCTGCATCATGACTCGGTGCTAGAATGCCAAAAGAAACACTCTCTGTACCTAGATGCAGAGGACAATCACCTCTGATTGACACAGCAGGTCTTACACTACCAAAGCCTCCTCTTGCACATACATCTCTGTCCCTTTAAATCTGCATGGACATTTAAATCATGCCAGGCAGAATTAACCCATTGCGTACGGGTGTCATGACATACATGACGTAGGAGCTTTGGCCTGATGATGGGCGTCATGACGTACATGACGTTTGGGGATTTTGGATCACTGTGCTATTTTGTTTTGCTATGATAAAGGAATGAGTGATGATGGCTACTGCAGTCATAATTACTATAATTACCGTAATATCGTGCTAGCTCAACGTCCAAAACCTAGATGGCACCACTTTTTCCTAACACCAGCAGGAGAGAGAGAGCCTTGAATGGCACCCATCCACGGTCTTTAGCAAGCACTGTCTCAATAGAGCGATGGCACACACTAAGTTGATGAACCCTTGCCCTAAAGTACCGCCGATGAAGGATGTGCAGGCAGAACGAGAAGAGGAAGGTGACTCAATCCATACCCAGTGTCTAAAATGTGCTCCTGTGCCAATATGGATGCCTTTCACTGTGGCACTCACAGTCACAAGCACAGGTTTCATTCCTCTTCCCTACCTCTTCTTGTTATCTTTATTGTAGGTGGTTATATGTTTCGTATTCGTTCATGACAGCACAAAAATACGAAAAAATAAAGTTGCCTTTTGTCCTCCCATAAAATAGCAATACTTCTATCACATTGAGTATAAAGAAAATAATGAGCTAATATGGATAATATACTACAATTTTAGTCAACTGCAGCACTGATAAATCCTGTCATATGGCACATATAAGTCTCAAAACTCAATAAAACACAAAAAAATAAAACAAAAAACTTTCTAGTTTTACAATGAATGACTGAAGGAGAGGGGGATGATTCAAATTATATTGCTTCAAGTGGTCTCCCTCTAAAATAAAACCTATCCTGGAGGTGGGGCAAGCTCATTTATCTCCATCTGCAATGGGTTAATATAGGTTGGTGATAATTTTTTAATGTTAACCCATTGCAGATGGGTGTCGTGACTTACATTACGGTGCTGATTAGGCCTAAAAGACAGATGGCAAAGCATATATGACACGACATTGGAATTTGCTCACTGTTGAAGCGTTCACACAGTTATGAAGTATTATGGCTGTAAAGGTGCTAGCTTCAAAGCTGCAGGGTTCCAAAGTCAGCCTAAATCTGTGTTTTGTATGGATTTATGGAAAAATATTCTTAGGCTAGGCTGCACTGCCATGAGGAAGAAAATATTTTCCCTGTCCTCTAATTTTTAGCTGGTACTGCCAGGGTCATAGACCACCTGTCTTGACTGCCAGTTAGGTTGTTAAGTGATGGGTTAAGGAACATTTTTAGCTCATGTTTGAAAAATTTATTTTTGTTAACCCCAATTGCTAAGTCCCCTCTTAATCTGTTAATGATGGGTGATGCAGGAGTTCT
>BOPN01000333.1:523793-526293 GCA_017312705.2 Penaeus japonicus
CCCACAGAGTCTGGAACAGCTGCTTGAGAGACAATGGGAACAAGGAAGCCAATTCCTGATGGAGCAGGCACAACATTTTGACAGTAAGGAAAGGGTTCTTTCTTACCCTTGTTTTTTTCTTTTTTTTCCCCAAGGTTATGGTGATTTTGATTTTTTTTTTTTTTTAAGGTGTGATTCAGTATTTTGGCAGAATGACGTTAAGTCCTTTTCTCCTCCACCCCTGCCTTCACAGTTGCGTCACTGCTGTCATGCCTGCACCAACTGCGCCAGGAAAATGTCCGGCTAGAGGAGACAGTGAGCTCCTTAATAGCCCGCAGAGACCACCTGCTGGCTGTCAACGCCCGCCTCTCAGTGCCGCTCAACTCCCCCTCAACGGCTAATGCCAACGCTTCCTCCAATGCCAACCCGGCTCCTTCCTCTGTGTCAGGCTCCTCCTCATCCTCATCATCCTCATCCTCAGCTCCCCCTCCTCAGCCTGCCACTGTGGCAACGACCCATGCACCTAACCCCAGACCCCCCAGCAGCGGCTCAGCCCCTGCACCCCCGCCCCCCAGGCCCCACTCACAAGGCCATCATCCCTCAGGTGCGTTAAAGGGCCAAGCCTCTTGTCCTGGCTGTTTACTCTGTGGATAACAATTGTTTTCCATGGAATTGTTATTATGTTTATTTGATATGAAGTTTGATTTTTAGGAAAAATATTATGTTCTGAAGGAAAAGTAATTGTCAAATTTGAATATTAGCATAAGAAATATAGATAAAAATTTATATTATAATGGACACTACTTTAAATAAAACAGATTTTAAGAATATTTCTTAGTTATTTTACTGTATAAAGTTAGATAACCAAATAGTTGGATATGTTGTTAGATGAATAAAGAATGCTGATGATCACTAATATCTTCCATGGCACTATCAGGAGGCAGCACACACCCCAGTGGCACCACCCCTGGTGGAGGCAGCTCAGGCCACAGGGGAGCCTCCCCCCACGACCGGCGTGGTCCATCACCCCACGAGAGGAGGGGCACCTCCCCCCATGATCGTCGGGGCCCACCTCCACCCTTGCCTGTGGAGAATGGTCTAGGGGAGCCAGAGTACCGCTACCGAAGCCCTGGGACAGAGCACAGACAGCAGTCCCCAATGTTGCCTCCAGGAGCACAGCCCAGTCCAACATCCCTGAGGTGGGTGGCATTGCCTTTGTTTTTTTACTTCTTTTTATCTTACATGTTTAACAGTTTTAGTCTCTCTTAAAGAAAAAGAAATGGACATTGTGTGATTTCCAACTTTTGTTTAATTCATGGATTTATCAGGTAGTGCTAAAGAATGTGTCCATACTTGTAAAATTGATTAACTCACATTGTGTCCACAGATTTTCTTATTTAATCCAGTCTTGGCTACAGGCATTTGGAAAAGTTCTATGAGCTATTTAGTAATTCACCAAGTTACATTATTATACATGTGTTACTATAACTTAGCTTTTGTCAAAATTATCATGTTTGGATATGGTAATTGAATTTGCTCTGCTCTTTCCAGACATAGTCCTGCAGGCGGCAACTACCACACGAGTGTGTCGCCACATGGTGTAGCCTCCCTGAGCCCCTCAGGTGCTCCCCACAGTCACCCTCCCCCTTCTCATGGCCCCCCTCCCCCTCACTCAATGGCTCCCTCACATGGGCCACCAAGCCACAGCTCCCCACACGGCCCTCCCCCCCACGGCCCTCCGCATGGCCCCCCTCATGGGCCGCCTCCCCCTATGGTATCAGTAGCGCACAGCTCAGCCCACAGCGCCCCCATCAGCCGGCCCTCTGATCACCGTGGTGAGCTGGTCAGGATGCATGGGGGACAGCCTCCCCCTCAGCACCCTGGCCCTGCTCTGGGCCCTGGTGGCTATCCTGTGTACCAGATGGTTTCACCACCCGTGCCAGGCCCACATCATTCGCCTGTGCCACCTCTCAACCAGCCTCATCCTCCTCCTCATGCTCAAGTGAGTCCAGGATTCTGCATGGTGTAACAAGACTTGGGTATCTTGGTGCAGGCATGATGGCTGTTTTTTTTGTTTTTTTTGTTCTTTTCAAACTGGCAATACTCCGAGTCATATGTAATATAGATTAGTAAGTAAATCAGTCAACTAAGCACTTTCAGTATTTTAGTATTTACATCCATGAATGTCCATTGTCTGCATAAAGGATCTTACAGGCAATATTGACATAAATGATAAGATAGAAAATTCCCCCTTTGGAATATTTTGGCCTGTTTAACTATGAGAACAACTTCTCCCCCTTCTAAACAGGTGATGCGGCGGGACATGGTCGAATCTGGCCGCGGAGGACCCGGATCATTGGAGAAGAGATGACATAGAGACTCATGGGCTAGATCCAGAAGATAACAACTGGAGAGGAAAACTTTGCAGGCCTACTAGCCCCAAGGCCCTAGTGCAGAAGCTTCTAGGGTCTTGACCTCTGCCAGCGCTAATCCCTTAAGCCCCCTCGCCGCCCCTACCTTC
>BOPN01000334.1:0-2500 GCA_017312705.2 Penaeus japonicus
ATATACATATGCATATTTATCTAACCAGATGTCTTACATCCAATATGAAAATTACCTATATACTCTTAGCAGAGCAGGTTTTACAGACAATTCCCGTGGGCACTCGGCAGGAATGAATTAGAAATTCAAGTCTGAAATCAGGTTACCGAGGTTATATCTATGTGTGAAAGGTGGTGGAAGGCAGTAACGTATTTAATATAGAAATACATATTTGTATTTCTATGTTAATTGCGTTACTGCATTCCACCATCTTTCACAAACACAAACACACACATACACAGATACACATACACATACACATTCACATACACATACACATACACATACACACACACACACACATAACAAACAACACAAGACACCCGAAACGTCGCCCTTAACCCTTCCCTTCCCCTCCAGCCCCCCTTCCCCGACGAACGGCGCCTCCCTTACGTGGCCACACACACGTCGCAGACCAGGTGCGCCGGCGGGCAGGAGTCGCAGTACTGCTCGTCGGTGCATCCGGGCATCGAGTCGGCGCCGTCGCACACTTGCTCCGAGGGCACGCACACACCGGACGTCGGGCAGATGAACTGGTCGGGGCCGCAGTAGCCACAGCCGACCTAAGGGTTGGGGGTAAGGTGGGGGGGGGGAGAAGGGGTTAGTTAATCTAGTTGTTTGGGTAATATTTGGTGATAATCGTTCTCCCATTGTCTCTCTCTCTCTCACTCTCTCACACTCTCTCGCACTCTCTCACACTCACACACTCTCACTCCCATTCACACACTTTCACACACTCTCACTCCCATTCACACACTTTCACACACACTCACTCCCATTCACACACTCACTCACTCTTACTCTCACTTATTCTCACTCTCATTCTCACTCTCACTCTCACTCTCATGCTCACTCTCACTCTCACTCTTATGCTCACTCTCATGCTCACTCTCACTCTCACTCTTATGCTCACTCTCATGCTCACTCTCACTCTCACTCTTATGCTCACTCTCATGCTCACTCTCATTCTCACCTTCATTCTCACTCTCTCTACTGTCCCTCTTTCCTAACCTCTCTCCATCTAGTCTAGTTTCCTTTCTCTTCCTTCCCTTTCGTGTTCCTCATTCCCCCTTTGCCACTCCCCTCCACCTTCCTCTTTTCTTTGCCTCCTTCCACTCAATCCCCTACCCTTTTATCCCTCTATCCTATCCACCTCTACCTTCCGCTTCCTCCATTCTTTCTATCCTACCCTCCCTCCTTCCTCCTCTATTAACCCCTCCTTCCCTACCTCTTCCTTCTCTCCCTACACCCACCCCACCCTAACTAGCTTCCTACTCCTACCCCCACCCTACCCTCCCTATCCTTCTGGCCACCCCTCCCTCCCTGCCCCTTCTCGCGACTCCTCCCTTCCTCCTATTCCCATCCCCTCCCTCCCTACCCCCTTCCTCACCCTCCTTGTCCCTCTATCCCTCCCTCTCACCCTTGCCCCTCTATTCCCCTACTCTACTCCCCCTTCACTTACCCATCCTACTTCCCTCCCTTCGTTCTCCCCTCACTTTTACTCTTATTCTATCCTCTCTACCCTACCCGACTCTAGCCCCCCTCCCACCCTTACTCCCACCCTAGCCTCGATCCCACTCTTACCCCCATCCAACCCTCCCTCCCTCTTGCACCCTTTCCTCCTACCCTCCTCCCCTGCCTCCCACTCTACCCTCCCCCTCCCTCTCTCCCACTCTTCCTACCTTCTCCCTCCTCCTCTTCCCTCCTCCCCACCTCTGCTTCCTCTCTCTCCCTCTCTCCCACTCTTCTCCCACCCTACCCTCAGTCCCTGGGCTCCCTCTGCACCCCTCCCTCCCACTCTACCCTCTGTCCCTCCCTCCGTCCCTCCCTCCGTCCCTCCCTCCCCCTCACCTCATCCAAGCCGTCGAGCGGGCAGTCCTTCCTGCCGTCGCACCGCCACGCCGCCGGGATTCTCAGGCCCCCCGAGCACTGCATCGTCTCCGAGCCGCCCACCGTCTCTGTGAGGAGGGAGAAAGGGTGAGAGGGAAGAGGGACAGGGTGGGAGAAGAGGGTGAGGGTGGGTGAGGGTGGGAGAAGAGGGCGAGGGTGGGAGAAGAGGGACAGGGTGGGAGAAGAGGGTGAGGGTGGGAGAAGAGGGTGAGGGTGGGTGAGGGTGGGAGAATAGGGTGAGGGTGGGAGAAGAGGGCGAGGGTGGGAGAAGATGGACAGGGTGGGAGAAGAGGGCGAGGGTGGGAGAAGAGGGTGAGGGTGGGAGAAGAGGGCGAGGGTGGGAGAAGAGGGACAGGGTGGGAGAAGAGGGCGAGGGTGGGAGAAGAGGGTGAGGGTGGGAGAAGAGGGCGAGGGTGGGAGAAAGGGTAAGGGTGGGAGAAGAGGGTGAAGGTGGGAGAAAAGGGAGAGGGTGGGTGAGAGTGGAAGAAAAGGGCAAGGGTGGGAGAAGAGGGTGAGGGTGAGAGAAAAGGGTGAGGGTGGGTGAGGGTGGTAGAAGAGGGTGAGGGTGGGA
>BOPN01000334.1:12500-15000 GCA_017312705.2 Penaeus japonicus
TGAAGGAAGGAAGGAAGAAGAAGAGAAAATGAAGGAAGGAAGGAAGAAGAAGAGAAAATGAAGGAAGGAAGGAAGAAGAAGAGAAAATGAAGGAAGGAAGGAAGAAGAAGAGAAAATGAAGGAAGGAAGGAAGAAGAAGAGAAAATGAAGGAAGGAAGGAAGAAGAAGAGAAAATGAAGGAAGGAAGGAAGAAGAAGAGAAAATGAAGGAAGGAAGGAAGAAGAAGAGAAAATGAAGGAAGGAAGGAAGAAGAAGAGAAAATGAAGGAAGGAAGGAAGAAGAAGAGAAAATGAAGGAAGGAAGGAAGGAAGAAGAGAAAATGAAGGAAGGAAGGAAGAAGAAGAGGAAGAAGAAGAGGAAGATCTCCTACCCCCCCTCCCCCTCCCCACCTCCCTTCACACACGTCACTCGTCCTGAAAAGGAGGAAAATTATCGCCATCTCCCGCCGACTTCCTGCCAGGATATTGGACGTGTGGGTTTGTGTGCGGCGGACTTGTCTATGCGCGCGCGTGTGTGTGTGTGTGTGTGGGGGGGGAGGGATTGTGTGTGTGTGGGGGGAGGGATTGTGTGTGTGTGTGTGTGTGTGTGTGTGTGTGTGTGTGTGTGTGTGTGTGTGTGTGTGTGTGTGTGTGTGTGTGTGTGTGTGTGTGTGTGTGTGTGTGTGTGTGTGTGTGTGTGTGTGTGTGTGTGTGTGTGTGTGTGTGTGTGTGTGTGTGTGTGTGTGTGTGTGTGTGTGTGTGTGTGTGTGTGTGTGTGATGGGGACATGAATCCGTGTTGTGTCTCGTTCTGTGCACATGAGATTTCCTTGCATGCGAATTTATGCTTCTCTTGTAAGTAATAAGTTCTAGTCCCTCATTCGGCCTCCTTTCTCCCGCCCAATCTTTCGCTCTCTCTCTTTTTATCTGTCTATCTGTCTGTCTGTCTGTCTGTCTGTCTTTCTGTCTGTCTGTCTATCTGTCTGCCTCCCTCTCTCGCTCTCTTTCTTTTTATATGTCTCTCTATATCTATCTAACTGTCTGTCTGTGTCTGTCTGTCTGTATCTATCTATCTCAATCTATTTTTCCCCCTCCCTTCCTTTCTCTTACCGAAACAAGAGAACTATTTGCCTTTTCAAAAATGCATGAAGATAGACTTTGATAGGAAAGAAATATTGCCGGATCTTATATTGTAAGGTACTGATTATTTCATTCCCAATCGGTGCCTCGTTATCATTACAATTGAAAAAAAAGGCTGTTTCATAAATTTTATCCACTGAAATTAAGAAGTCAATCTCAACTACTAATTAGTCTTTACACTATGAATGCATATCATTGGTTGTTGATTAAGATACCTCCACATTTTTTTAAATTTACTTTATATTTTTATTGGGATTGTTTTATAACTTGCAACTTGCAACTGTAATGTATTGACTCTATACCCTGCATTTTCCTCGACACTAATTGCAATTTCACAATACACCTCCCCCCTCCCCTCCTTCCTGGCTATGCAATTAAGGTCTTACATAAGAAAAAAAAAGAAGTAATTTATCTATGGTGGAAATATAGTGTTTGCCTGAAAACGCTGTTGCATAAAACAGAAATGATAATGATAGTGGTAATAGTAATAATAATGATAATGATGATGAAAGTAATAAATACAACATAAACAACGATAATAAAAACAATAATAATAATGATGATAATAAATGATGACGATAATAATCGCAATTACAATAAAAAGCAATAATGATAACAACAATAATGAAAATAGATAAATCTCAGGCAAAGTCGCGCCTTCTCGCCATAACTTCAAATGACCAAACAACACTCTTCGCCTTTCGAAAAGATTTCTCCCATGCACTACATTCGCTAGCTTCCCCCCGCCCCCCCCCTCACCCCGCAAATTACCTCGCCAAAGAGGGTGTTTTTCCCCTGCAATTCCCTAACACTCTGCCCACCCTTGCGATCCTCTCGGCGCTGTCCTTTTAGCGAAGTCGTTACGTTACTTAGAGCTAGGGTAAAAATAGTGGGGAAGTGTGTGGCTTTTAGGGGGGAAAATTATACAGAGAGAGAGTGAGGGGGAGGGAAGGAGGGAAGGAGGGAAGGAGGGAAGGAGGGAGGGAAGGAGGGAGGGAGGGAAGGAGGGTGTGGGAGGTTGAGAGATGGTGAATTGGAGATAAAATTGAAATAGAAAAAGAAGCAGGGGTAGATATAAAGAAAGTGATGGTGAAGGGAATGTGTAGACATAATAAAGCGAGCTGTTTAAAGAACAAAATAGTTCAAACACCTAGTTTCTACGAAGCTCATAGCTCCAAACCTAAAGTATTCCCGACGCCAAGGATTCGACATGAGCATCCATCTTTGGTGTTTGTTTGGGCGTCGAAAATAACTTCCCATCTCAAATGACATCAAACACACAGAGGCCAGTGTGTTGTCTGTGATGCATTTGATATCGTCGACAAGTCATGTCCATTGCGCAGTGTGCTTGGACGATAAAATGCACTTTTTACGACCGTGAGAC
>BOPN01000334.1:20000-27500 GCA_017312705.2 Penaeus japonicus
CCTTTTCAGCTTTAGGTTTTCATTTGATACACTCGTATGAAGAATAATAAGCTACTTTGTTGTTGAATCAATGACTTGTCTAATTAAGTGTGAATATGGTAGTAAAGAAGGAGATGAAAAGATTTTTTCCATTCAGAGTACGTGACGCCATGGAAATATGCTGACGTCACTAAAGACACACACACATCCACACACCAACACACACACACACACACACACAATTACACCCCTCCCCCCCCCCCCCCCCACAATCCCCACATTAGCATAATCAACCCAACCCACACAATACCCCCCCTACCCCCCCGAAGCACACGCCACACACAATCACCCCCACCAACCCACCCATCCACCACCCCCACCATCCCACCTACCCACCACCCCCAAACACACGCAATCCCAATCCGAGCGTCACATACCTCCCTATCCCCCACCCCACCCACCCACCCACCAAACCATCCACCCACCCACCCATCCCCCCCCCCCTAGAGACGCACCAGCTGGCGGCACGTGGACGTAGACCCAATCCCTGCGTCCGTGAGGTGGTTGCGTCATTCCGCAGAGGGAACCATCTGGCTCGCACCTCCACTGTGGGGGCGTGGCCAAGCTGGTCGCGGGCGCCGTCTGGCTCACACTCACGTTACAGATGGCTCTCACCACCTGCACGTCGTCCACCCACACCTCGCTCGTCGGCTCGCCTGTGCCAGCTGTCAGAACCACCTGCGAAAAGGAAAGAGTAAGGGGGGGGGGGGTGAGTTGTGGGATGTCTGGCAAGGAAGGAAGAATATACATGATTTTTTTTTTTTTTGGGGGGGGGGGGGGGAGGAGGAGGAGGGGGAGGAGGGGGGGGGGGAGGAGGAGGGGGAGGAGGGAGGGGGAGGAGGAAGAGGAGGAGGAAGAGGAGGAGGAAGAGGAGGAGGAAGAGGAGGAGGAAGAGGAGGAGGAGGAGGAGTAGGAGGGGGAGGAGGAGGAAGAAGAGGAGGAAAAGTTGAAGGAGGGAGGAGGACGACGAGGGAGGAGGAGGAAGGAGGAGGAAGGAGGAGGAGGAGGAGGAGGAGGGAGGAAAATGTGAAGGATGGATGGGGAGGGAGGAGGAGGAGGGAGGAGGAGGGAGGAGGAGGGAGGAGGAGGGAGGAGGAGGAGGGAGGAGGAGGAGGAGGAGGGAGGAAATGTGAAGGATGGATGGGGAGGGAGGAGGAGAGGAGGAGGAGGGAGAGGAGGAGGAGGAGGGGAGGGAGGGGGAGGGAGGGAGGGAGGGGGGAGGGGAGGAGGGAGGAGGGAGGAGGGGAGGAGGGAGGAGGAGGGGGGAGGAGGAGGGAGGAGGAGGGAGGAGAAGGGAGGAGGAGGGAGGAGGAGGGAGGAGGAGGAGGAGGAGGAGGAGGAGGAGGAGGAGGAGGAGGAGGAGAGAGAGGAGGAGGAGGGAGAGGAGGGGGAGGAGGGGGAGGGGAGGGGGAGGGGGGGGGGGAGGGAGGAGGGAGGGAGGGGGAGGGAGGGGGGAGGGAGGGAGGAAATGTGAAGGGATGGATGGGGGAGGGAGGAGGAGGAGGGAGGGAGGGAGGGAGGAGGGAGGGAGGAGGAGGGAGGAGGAGGAGGAGCAGGAGGAGGAGGAGGAGGAGGAGGAGGAGGAGGGATGAGGAGGAGGAGGAGGAGGAGGAAGGAGGAGGAGGAGGAGGAGGAGGAGGAGGAGGAGGAGGAGGAGGGAGAGGGAGGGGGGAGGGGGAGGGGGGGGGGAGGGGAGGAGGGGGGGGAGGAGGGGAGGGGGGGGGGGGAGGGGGAGGGGAGGAGGGAGGAGGGAGGAGGAGGGGAGGGGGAGGAGGAGGGGGGGAGGAGGGGGGGAGGGGGGGGAGGAGGAGGGGGAGGAGGGAGGGGAGGGAGGAAGGGCAGGAGCAGGGAGGGGAGGGGAGGGAGGGAGAGGGAGGAAGAGAGGGAGGGAGAGGAAGAAAAAAAAGGAGAAGTAGTAAAAGAAAAGGAAAAGGAGAAGGAGGAGGAGGAGGAGGTGAGGAGAGGGAGGAAGAGGGGGAGGAGGAAGAAAAGGAGAAGTAGTAAAAGGAAAAGGAAAAGGAGAAGGAGGAGGAGGAGGAGGGGAGGAGAGGGAGGAAGAGGGGGAGGAGGAAGAAAAGGAGAAGTAGGAAAAGGAAAAGGAGGGGGAGGAGGAGGAGGGGGAGGAGGGAAAGAAGAAGTAGAGGAGGAGGAGGAGAAGGAGACAGGTGGATGCAGTAGGCGATGAGAGAGGGAAGGGGGAGGGGCGTGTGGGAAAGGGAGATAAAGAGCGGAGGGGGGAGGCGAGTGGGGAGGGGCGAATGGGGTGGGGGAGGGGCGATTTGGGAGGGGGATGGGTGATTTGGGAGGTGGGAGGGGCTGTTTGGGAGAGGGAGGGGCGATTGGGGAGGGGGAAGGGGAGGGACGATTTGGGAGGGGGAGGGGGAGGAGCGATTGGGGAGGGGGGAGGGGGGATTGGGGGGGGGGGGGGGGGCTATTTGGGAGGGAGAGGAGCGAGTCAGTGTTAGTGACAAGGAGCCATACAAGAGATGAGATTTTGGGAAAGTAATTAACGAATAGGCTGTTGAGAGTGGAGGGAAGTTGGAGGAATGAGGGAGGGCGGGAGGGAGGGAGGGAGAGAGGCGGGGAATGGAGGGAGGGAGGGTGGGTGGAGGTGGGAGCGAGGGAGGAGGAGGAAGAGAAGGAAAAGGAAGATGGATAATCAGAAGGAAGAGGAGGAGGGGGGGGGGGGAACGGAGGAGGAGGAAGGGGGAAGAGACGGAAGAAGAGGAGGAAAACGAGGAGAAGTAGGAAGAGGAGGAGGAGGAGGAGGAGGAGGAGGAGGAGGAGGAGGAAAAGGAGGAAGAGGAGGACGAATTATGTGGAAAAAATAGAGAAGTAGAAAAAGAAGAAGGAGGATATCTATTAAATAATTAAATACATGAAACAATGAGTCGTTCTATTTTTTTTTATTCCGACTGCAAATCTGCGCGGCTTAAACATAGATTAGGATCTAAATAAATCTCATTATGAGATTTGAATGTACTCCGTGCCATATTCATGAAATGCAAATAAGATTACAGGTTTGCCTAGTTTGAAATAACGTAGCAGCGAACATACATACATACATACACACACACACACACACACACACACACACGCGCGCGCGTACACACGTACACAAAAAAAAACACACTCACCTCCAAACGCATGTACGCACACACACATAAGAAAATACAGATCATATGACCCACAAGACCCCTGACACTCTTCCCTAAAGACACAAAATTCGAAAGCACAATTTACGTTCCTCATAAAGGAGGTAAAACAGGAGAACAAATTTCCGCGTACTTTCTAAATATCTTCTCTTCTCTTCACGAAGTGCGAGAATTCCATCTGTACACGAATTTATTAACATCCAAGAATATTATTCGCAAACCCTATCGATTTGTGTCTAGGCTGTTTCCAAAACATTTTTGTTATAACATTATATCTACACAATATTATCAAGCAAATTTCTAAGATGATCATGGACTATAGATTTAAATGTGCATGATTCGGGTGATTCTGGGCTTCCCTTCGTTCCCCAGATTGTGTTGTGTAACCTATAAGCTAAATGAGAGTCGGTGTGATTATTCTTTATCATAATATTGATAATAATTTGAAAAGTTCTACATGCTTGGAATTGGTCTGTTACGACTAATTACATTCTCAAAAAAAAATATATATATATATATTTTTTTGTATTTTTTGTGATATTCAAACCAAAGAAATCCTTCCAAATTTGAAGATAGTACATAGTAAAAAGTGGTAGATTGAAGAAAATACACAAAAATTTACCCCCTCGTGCGATAGCCTCTGAACAGTCTTCATATTCCTCATCTAACAACACGCATAGAAGGAGGACCATGCATTATCCCTAACAAAACATAACAACAACACACGCAACCTCAACATACTTAAACAAACACCAAATTCACAAACAATACAAAAATCAAACACATAATACCAAAAACCAAACCAAACAAACTCCAGAGACAAAAAAAACATCATCACAACAAACACAAACAAGCAAACAACACCCACAGACAACAACCAAACCTAACACAAACAAGCAAACAACACCCACAGACAACAACCAAACCTAACACAAACAAGCAAACAACACCCACAGACAACAACCATAACCTAACACAAACAAGCAAACAACACCCACAGACAACAACCAAACCTAACACAAACAAACAAACAACACCCACAAACAACAGCCAAACCTAACACAAACAAGCAAACAACACCTACAGACAACCAAACCTAACACAAACAAGCAAACAACACCTACAGACAACCAAACCTAACACAAACAAGCAAACAACACCCACATACAACAACCATAACCTAACACAAACAAGCAAACAACACCCACATACAACAACCATAACCTAACACAAACAAGCAAACAACAGCCAACCATAGATAATAATAAACCTTACTTGATACTCCTTATCTAACGAGGGGAGACTAATGCATTCGTGGAGCCAATGATGCCCTTTCCCTCGACACTGATTCCAGATGATGACCGGTTGGGGGGAGCCTTTGGGGGGGTCATTGGCACCTCCCACTTCTTGCTGTCCCACCGAGAGACACTTGCTGGTTTCCACTACCCGGTACCTATGGTAATGATAATTTATTGTAATGATAATATTATCATAATGATTATTATCATCATAATATTGTGATAATATTATCAATAGAGATAGTAATATAGACAATGGCACTAATAATAATGATGATAATGATAACAATAACTATAACAATAATGATGAAAATTATGATGATATCAATAATAAAAATAATAGCAATGGTGATGATAGAAAATATAGTAATGGTGGTAATAGTAGTAATACTAATGATAAAAACAATGCTATCAATAATGATGACAATAATAATTATGACATCAATATAAATAAAATAATGATGATGATTATGATAATACAAGTAATGAATGTGACAGTAACAGTAATAATAATAATAATGATAATAATAATGATATCTCTCTCTCTTCAACCTTTTCTTCTCTTCTCTTCTCTCTCCTCTCTCTTTCGCACCCTTCCCTCCGCTTCACTCTCTCTCTCTCTCTCTCTCTCTCTCTCTCTCTGGCTCTCTCTCTCTGGCTCTCTCTCTCTCTCTCTCTCTCTCTGGCTCTCTCTCTCTGGCTCTCTCTCTCTGGCTCTCTCTCTCTGGCTCTCTCACTCACTCACTCACTCACTCACTCACTCACTCACTCACTCACTCACTCACTCACTCACTCACTCACTCACTCACTCACTCACTCACTCACTCACTCACTCACTCACTCACTCTCTCTCTTTCACTATTTCCCACTCTCTCCCACTTTTCTCTCACTCTCTCACTCTCTCACCCCTTCCCTTCTCCCCTCCCCTACCCCTCTCTGTCACCCTTTCCCTCCCTCTCTCCTTTGAATGGCCGAAGCAATTTCATTTCGCATTAAGGATATGGTTATTAGAGTGCAAATAAGAAGGAGGTGAGATAGGGTGAAGGGTGGGGGTGGTGGGGCGAAGATCGGGTCTGGGGAATGTTTTGAGACCGGAGTCAATTTCCACAGACGTTTTGAAGGAGCTATAGACAAGGGGAGGAGGTGGGGAGGTAGGGAGGAGGTGGGGAGGTGAAGAGGTAGGGAGGAGGGGAGGTGGGGAGAGAAGGGAGAGGAGTTCAAGATCTTTGAAGGAACTCGATTATTTTTTTTTTTTTTTTTAGAAACTTAGTCGGCCCTTCAACATATCGGAGAGTTTTCAGGCAGAGAGAGAGAGAGAGAAATTAAATTAATAAAAATATCGTTGTTGACTTCTCAATCTAAAGGCACGTTCTGCTCGGCGCGATTATCGCTCAACGATGATCACATAACGATTGTCTGGAGCACCGATTCTTTGTACTTGATTGGAGCGGTTTTGCTTCGAGCGACTGCCGCTAGAGTCGCTAACGATCATCGCTAGCTCCGAATAGTCTCACGGCTGGGGTAGGGGGTCGGGAGTGGGGTGGGGGGGATATAATCGCAATCGCAAACGAACATTTGAATCGGAAGGAGAGTCTGCGGCATCAGGGTTCCTAAGTCTTCCCACGAACAGTATGAGATCCTTGTGGAGGAACTGTTCAACAGAAAGGCAGAAAAATCGGAAAACTTTACGCGGTTAGTCTGCAACCAATCCCCCTTCATTCCTCAATTCAAATGTCAAATGTTTTTTTTTCTAACCCTTTTCCCCCGTATATTTGGAAAAAAAACCCTCAATCTTGCAACTAGAAAATAATCAATTAACCTTCTACTTCTACTCAATTTGCCCAAAAGTAATTTTCTCGCGACACAACCTTCATGGGACACTCCCGCCACGTGACTGATAAAAAAAAAAGAAATAAAAAAGAAAAAGAAAATCTGCCTCGTCGAAAATGGCATGGACACAGACGCTCGAAGCAAAATCGTGCGCTCCCAAGAATCATGCAGCGATATTCGTTGAACAATAATCGTGATAATCGCACCGAGCAAAGCGTATCTCAATTAACAATAAAAAAAAATTGTCGTCTAAGGAGGAATGGGAAGAAGAGGAAAAGGACATGTAGAAGGAGGAAAGGGAAGAAGAAGAAAAGGACATGGAGAAGAAGAGAAAGGTAGATGATGAAGATGGAGCAGAAATGATGGAATGGGGACCCCCCCCTCACTCTCTCTCTCTTTTTTTCTTTCTCTCTTTCTCTTTCTCTTTCTCTATCTCTCTCTCTATTTCGCACCCTTTACACTTCTTCTCTTCTCTTCTCTTCTCTCCCTCTCTCATAAAAATGAGGGAAAAGAAGAGGAAGAATAAATAGAGAAGACGAAAACTGATTAGAGACGGAATGAAAAAGAAATAGTAAGATTTACAAACATGCATGTGGAAATTTGCAACACCGCCAAACACACATACGTACAAACACACATGCATACACGTGCATACACATACATACATGCATGTATATGTAACCGTAATGATAAATATAACAATAATTATGATGATAATGATGGCGATAACTATAATGATAATGATGATAATGATAATGACAATAATGACAACAGCAATAATAATGATGCTAAGGATAATGATGATGAGGATGCTGATGATCATAATGATAATGGTAATGGTCATGATAATGATAATGATTACAACATTAATGATTATAATATTGATAATAATAATAATGATAACAACAACAATAATACAAATATAGCAAAATACTTAAGAAAAAAGAAGAAAAAGACAGTCAAAAACAATAAAACAAAAAGAAAACAAAAACAATAAAAAGAAAACAACAAAACAACAATATAGGGAAACAACAAAAATAGCACAAGAACAATAAAAAAACAAAGACAACACCAGTAAAGAAAAAAACAAAACGAAGTCAATAAGAAAAGGAAAGGAAACAAAATAAAAACAACAACAACAAAAATAAGAAATAAGAGAACGGAGACAAGAACAATAC
>BOPN01000334.1:53359-55859 GCA_017312705.2 Penaeus japonicus
TGTATATATATATAAATATATATATATATGTATATATAATATATATATAATTTATATGTATCTGCATGTATGCATATACATATATATATATATATATATATATACTGCATTTATATATAAATACATACCTACAGTACATACAGACGTGATAATAGTCAGGGTAATGAGGGTAATGATAATCTTAACGATGATAATAATCATACTAATGATGTCTAGTAGAGTAATAACCACAAAAATAATAAATGAGGACTATAAATAATCATGATGATAACGACGATAATAATAACCATAATAGTGATGATGATAATAACAATCACGAAAATGATAATGATAATGATAATGATCACAGTAACGACAAAGGCTCACCCGGAATGGGCCGTCGACCGTAAAGTTGACCGCGGTCGTAATGGACTCGTTGCCGTGAGGACCGTAGAGGAAGAGCAGGTTCCGCGCACTCGGGAAGAAGGGCGTGGACGAGCCGCCGTTCCCCCGTAGCTCCGCCTCCTCCGTCACCGCCGCCGTCAGGAGAAACGCGTCCGGCCCGTCGAGGAGGTAGTCGAGGCGGAGACACATCGGGAAGCCGTCTGTTGGGAGGGGGGTGGAGGGGGGGCCTGCGGGGATTTAGGATTTAGGATTTAGGATTATTATTACTGCTAATGTTAATATTGTAATTAATATTAATATTACTATCATTATCGTTATTGATATTATTACTATTATACTCATTATTATTATTATTATTATCATTATTTTTATAATTATCATTATCATTTTGAGTTGTGTTTATTTTTGATACAGTAAGTATCATTACTTTAATAATCATCATTATTAATGTTATCATTAACAGTTACGGTTATTTTTGTAATAGTTGTTATGCCTATTATCATCATTTTTGTTATCATTATCTTTATACCATGACTAGTATGATTCTCATCATCCCTGTCATTATCATCATCGTAACTATCATTATTTCTCTATATTTTCATTATTACTCTAATTATCATTTGTAATTCATCACTGCCATTATCATCATGATAATAACTATTCGTCTTATCATCCACATCAATTCTATCATCATTACAATCATCATTATCCTTGTTATCGTCTTTATCCTTTTCACTGTCATTTAATTAATCAAGCTAATTCATGCAGGACGAAAGTACTATAATCATTATTATCATTAATAAAGATGATATTACTTTACATTGCTATCAGATTTACCATGAAAATCACAATTATGAATTAAAAGAAGGCAAGCAGGTTAAGCAATGATGATAAAAAAAAAATGATAACAACAACAAAACAACAATAACAATAACAACACTACAAATTCCACAATTTGACAAACCCGGAAAGAGAGAAATAAAAGTGGCTTTGCAACGCCAATGCAATAGACTCATTTGCAAGAGCAGAATAGTCTAACTCAATTCTTGATCTGCAATTGTGCATGCGAACGTTGCAGAGGAGAGGAGAGCGGGAATATTGTGTGATGTGAAATGTGGGTTTTCTTCCTTAGAGTGTGTGCAGTTGTTCCGCTTATATTTTAAATTTGTGTTGATTATAATTTTTGTTATCTATGTTGTTGCTATTATCATAATGTTATTAAAATATTAGCGTCATTAGCATTATCACCAATAACATCATTAGTATCATCATTATTGATATTATCAATAGTGATCATTTTTATCAAAATAGAGATAACGTTATCAACATTATCATAATCTTGATTATCATTATCATTAACGTAATCATCAGTATGGTTTTAAAATTCCCATTAACTTCATTACCCTTAATAACAAATATCATTATGACCATAATCATCATTATCTTTATTATCATCATTTTCAGTACCATTAAAATCTAATATTATTATCGTTGTAATTATCATTATGATTAATAACACATTATTATTATCCTCATAAAAATAATGAATTTATTGTTGTTGTTATCCTTGTTATCATCATTACAATTGTTACCATTCTTATTATTACTATCATTACTCAATATTACTATTACCATTACTATTATTATTTACTATCACCGCCATTACTTACTATTACTATTACTTTTACCGTCATTATCTTCCATTCCTTTAATTATCTATTTCCATTCTCATCTGCATCACAAGAATTACGTTTTTGTTACTATTAATTCACATCATCATCCCTATCATTGATTATTATTACAATCATTATCAGTATTATTAGCATCATTATTAAGATCATCATTACCAACACGATTTACGTCTATGCCGTGCTGCCACCAGTTTGACAATTATAGTTATCATTCTAATTATGGTGGTTATGACTAAAATTATAATCAATATAATTATAGTTATATATTTTTTTCTTATCATTGCTGTTATCACTATTACCACTATCATTATCCTTATCATTTTCATTATTATCATAAGCATTAATGTCATCACTATTATTATTATCATTGTTATCATCATTACTATTATCATTATCAATGATTATAATTACTATTATTATAATCA
>BOPN01000334.1:60859-63359 GCA_017312705.2 Penaeus japonicus
GTTTTCATTATCCTTTCTCTTTCTAAGGTGGAAGGGAGTGGAAGAGAGAGAGAGAGGTGTTTTTGTTATCCTTTTTTCTTTCTAAGGTGGAAGGGAGTGGAAGAGAGAGAGAGAGGTTTTCATTATCCTTTTTCTTCTTCTAAGGTGGAAGGGAGTGGAAGAGAGAGAGAGAGGTTTTCATTATCCTTATTTTCTTCTAAGGTGGAAGGGAGTGGGAGAGAGAGAGAGAGAGAGAGAGGTTTTCATTATCCTTTCTCTTCTGGGTTGTGAAAGGCGAGTGGAAGAGAGAGGTTTTCATTATCCTTTTTTCTCTTCTAAGGTGGAAGGGAGGAAGAGAGAGAGAGAGAGAGAGAGAGAGAGGTTTTTCATTATCCTTTTTCTCTAAGGTGGAAGGGAGTGGAAGAGAGAGAGAGAGGTTTTCATTATCCTTTTCTCTTCTAAGGTGGAAGGGAGTGGAAGAGAGAGAGAGAGAGAGAGAGAGAGAGGTTTTTATTATCCTTTTCTCTTTCTAAGGTGGAAGAGAGAGAGAGAGAGAGGAGGTTTTCATTATCCCTTTCTCTAAGGTGGAAGAGAGAGAGGTTTTCATTATCCTTTTCTCTTCTAAGGTGGAAGGGAGTGGGAGAGAGAGAGAGAGGTTTTCATTATCCTTTTCTCTTCTAAGGTGGAAGGGAGTGGAAGAGAGAGAGAGAGAGAGAGAGAGAGGTTTTCATTATCCTTTTCTCTTTCTATGTGAAGGGATTGGAAACAGAGAGAGAGAGAGGTTTTCATTATCATTTTCTTCTAAGGTGGAAGGGAGTGGAAGAGAGAGAGAGAGAGAGAGAGGTTTTCATTATCCTTTTCTCTTCTAAGGTGGAAGGGAGTGGAAGAGAGAGAGAGAGAGAGAGAGGTTTTCATTATCCTTTTCTCTTCTAAGGTGGAAGGGAGTGGAAGAGAGAGAGAGAGAGAGGTTTTCATTATCCTTTTCTCTTCTAAGGTGGAAGGGAGTGGAAGAGAGAGAGAGAGGTTTTCATTATCCTTTTCTCTTCTAAGGTGGAAGGGAGTGGAAGAGAGAAAGAGAGAGAGAGGTTTTCTATTATCCTTTTTTCTTTCTAAGGTGGAAGGGGAGTAAAGAGAGAGAGAGAGGTTTTCTTATCCTTTCTAAGGTGGAAGGAGTGGAAGAGAGAGAGAGAGGCTTTTCATTATTCTTTTCTCTAAGGTGGAAGGGAGTGGAAGAGAGAGAGAGAGAGAGGTTTTCATTATCCTTTTCTCTTCTAAGGTGGAAGGGAGTGGAAGAGAGAGAGAGAGTTTTCATTAGTCCTTTTCTCTTCCAAGGTGGAAGGAGGAAGAGAGAGAGAGAGAGGTTTTCATTATCCTTTTCTCTTCTAAGGTGGAAGGGAGTGGAGAGAGAGAGAGAGAGAGAGAGGTTTTCATTATCCTTTTCTCTTCTAAGGTGGAAGGGAGTGGAAGAGAGAGAGAGAGGTTTTCATTATCCCTTTCTTCTATGCAGGAAGGGGAGTGAAGAGAGAGGGGGAGAGAGAGAGAGAGAGAGAGGTTTTCATTATCCTTTTCTCTTCTAAGGTGGAAGGGAGTGGAAGAGAGAGAGAGAGAGAGGTTTTCATTATCCTTTTCTCTTTCTACAGTGGAAGGGAGTGGAAGAGAGAGAGAGAGGTTTTCATTATCCTTTTCTTCCAAGGTGGAAGGGAGTGGAAGAGAGAGAGAGAGGTTTTCATTATCCTTTTCTCTTCTAAGGTGGAAGGGAGTGGAAGAGAGAGAGAGAGGTTTTCATTATCCTTTTCTCTTCTAAGGTGGAAGGGAGTGGAAGAGAGAGAGAGAGAGAGTGTTTTCTATTATCCTTTTCTCTTCTAAGGTGGAAGGGAGTGGAAGAGAGAGAGAGAGGTTTTCATTATCCTTCTCTATGGTGGAAGGGAGTGGAAGAGAGAGAGAGAGAGAGAGAGGTTTTCATTATCCTTTTCTCTTCTAAGGTGGAAGGGAGTGGAAGAGAGAGAGTGTTTTCATTATCCTTTCTCTTTCTAAGGTGGAAGGGAGTGGGAAGAGAGAGAGAGAGAGAGAGAGAGAAAGTTTTTATTATCCTTTTTCTCTTCTAAGGTATAAGGAGTGGAAGAGAGAGAGAGAGAGAGGTTTTCATTATCCTTTTCTCTTCTAAGGTGGAAGGGAGTGGAAGAGAGAGAGAGAGAGTGAGTGGAGAGAGAGGCTTTTACTTATCCTTTTCTCTTCTAAGGTGGAAGGGAGTGGAAGAGAGAGAGAGAGAGAGAGAGGTTTTCATTATCCTTTTTCTTCTTAAGGTGGAAGGGAGTGGAAGAGAGAGAGAGAGAGAGAGGTTTTCATTATCCTTTTCTCTTCTAAGGTGGAAGGGAGTGGAAGAGAGAGAGAGAGAGGTTTTCATTATCCTTTTCTCTTCTAAGGTGGAAGGAGGGAAGAGAGAGAGAGAGAGAGGTTTTCATTATCCTTTTCTTTCTATGGTAGTGAGGGAAGAGAGAGAGAGAGAGAGGTTTTCTATTTA